>QZGG01000506.1:0-138174 GCA_006409495.1 Sedum album
TCACAGCCCCTCGTTCTACTATGTGATACTGAAGCTGAACTCGGGGTACATGGAGCTGTGATGTCACCACCAGTCCTGTTTGATCTTTCTTTGCGTCCGAAAATATAAGCGTGCTCACTGTCAAGTGAACATAAGCTATTTGATGCGTCCTGAGTGTCTCCGTGATTAAACAGAACATTTTCGTGTGCAACAACATAATCACGACCCCGTATCTGCAAACTAGAACTGATGTGCTCATTGTTTAAAGCAGCGCTGTCCACATGAATGTCTGATCTCTTTGACTCAGATTGTTGAGAAGTAGGTGATGATGGAGAGAAGAAAGGTGACTGATATGCAGAGTAAAATGCCGAAGACGATGAAGACAAATTCCTTAATGAGATAGATAAGGACCTTGACCCGAACCGGTTACTTTCTTGAACAAGATCATCCATACCAGAAGCGACTCTCAATGTGCAGTATTATGTCCACTAGTCATCCTATAGACGGAACTCCTCTCACGCAAGGCACCATTTATATCAATCCCTAAATGAATTCAGAAGAAAACAATGTAAATACTCAAGCGGAAAGCACACTTACCAAACAAAATGCTTCAAAAATTAGGTTTGGCAGTTATGTATATACTCATTCAACTAGTCTCATACTCTCATTGCAACATTCTCAAGACTGGCTTAAACTCACTTTTTCAAACTCAAAGTGAGCTCAACTGAAAATCACAAATCTCACTACTGAAATGTGCATCAATATGTTTTTCAACAAGCAAAACCCAAATCAAGATAGATGAGTAAAAAGTTAAATTTATATGAAAGTGTCACAACTTGAAGCTCCTACAACAAGAAGAAATTTGAACTCACAAAGTAAGTAACACCAATGCACATTGGATTATCCCAAAAAAATCCAAAAAGTCAATCACAATCTGAACATAAAAAGAAGACACAAGTCAACATCAAACCCTCTAAAACATCAAACACAAAGAACCCAGTACAATATTAGATCCATAAATCAAGAAAAGACACATCTTTAAATAAAAATATTAAAACAAAATATAATGTAGCGAATCTCAGATCTAGGGAAGCAGAAAGGTGCTTACTTCATGTAAAATGAGCAGCTGAGAGAGCATAAACGGCGATGTAGTTTATAATGGGTGTGGCCGGAAGGTGTTGCCGGGCATTGGAAATAGTGATGCTGATTGATGGATCGATGAATGGATGAAAAGATTGATGGGGTTGAGGAAGGTGGAAGATAAATGAAAGTAACGAAAATCAGTAAGAGTGAAAATTTGCTGAGAGTCGATTTCAAAATTTCTACCTTGTTCTTCCTCTTGTGATTTCGGTTTAATTTGCTTGGTTTGTTTGATTGGACCAAATTGGTCAATAAATATTTACAATCCAAACCGCGAAAATCAAGGCTGGAACATAAACATTCAAAAATTTAATATGACGTAATTAGGGATAGATCAGGAGAGACCGATGATTTTTGTAAGATGAGAGATATAATTTTAGCCGTTGATTTGATTAATTTAAAAGTTATGATTAAAATTGATTTTAAATTAAATAAGGCGATTGGATTTACGAAAAATACGGAGCGGTTAATTTGACGTTATATATATATTTCAATTTAAAAGAAGTTCTTTTGAAAAGGAAGAAATTCTAGGAGTACATATGACCTTTTGTAAGACGATGAAACATAATTTCAAGTTTTCAACATTGATTATTTATAATTCAACAGACGATATTTAATCAAAAATAACCTTCAAATTCAAATGTTTGTGTTTTTTGCAAATTCAACCGCCTAATTAATTGAAAACCCAATTTTTTCAGTGAATTAAATTGATATGTATTCATAAAATTTGAGGCAATACTACTAATTTAATATAAAAATATCAAAAGTCTTTATTTTAACTCAAGTTTAGTACATCTTCTTCTGCATTTGATATTAAATTGTTGTAGGACGTTTGATTGTTTTAATATGACTAGCCAATGTTCTTTAAGAAAGGGCAGTCAAGTGAAGTCTGCTCCTCACCACAAAAGTTACCCTCCAAATCCAACTTTGCGCCCTTTAAAAGACCTCCAAGCAACTCTCCAGGGTCATAAAACATCTCCACTTTCACAACCTTCATTCCATCATCTACCTCAAAAATTGCAATGCCATATAATTGGACCTTGTCGCCAGTGGGTGCATGTCCCTTGAAAGGTCCTTCCATAAAACCCCAATGCCTAAACTTGTACATTATCCGCGGAGGGCCAGAGTAAACCTCAATGACTTCAATGGCGAAACCCCGGGGGAATGCTGTATTGAATGCCAAATGTGATGACTCAAAATTCTCTTCGTCCGGGTCATAAGTTCTGTACTTTTTAGGTAGTGATGTTTGAAGCAAATTATTGTACCCTCCACCCAATTTGCGTATTCCATCGTAGTTTAACGGTTTCCTCCCTGTTATTTCTCAAACACATTCATACCTCTCAAGCAATAATTAAAATCCTAACAAGTCATGATAATTTTAAAAAATTTCTTTACGCAATATGTTATCGTACATACCGTTGAGGATGAAAGTATATTTTTCCGCATCAATCGACTTACGGTCCATAACACGCAATTTGTGGAAACTTTCCATTTCCCAAGTTTTGACAAGATTTTGCACCATTTCCTCAAGTGACCCTTCTGGCCAGACCTGTCATTTACACATGAAACTTTTTTTAAATTTAAATAAGCGGTCAGATCGAGCTGCTGCAGAGTTTGAGCGATGATATAGTCTTTGCAGTAGAACAATTATTGTACCTTGGTTCTTCCTTCTTCGAAGAGTTTATTTACAGCATCATAATTTGGTGGAGCACCGAATCTCCATACAGTGTCGATCTCTCCTTCGCCGGAAAGGAAGGATCGATACTTATCAATCTTTTGGGCTGAAGAATCCATATAAAGTTTTATTAGCTTGCTGTGGTGTGTTGGATGTGTCTTCTTTGCTATCTTATCGGTTTAAGTGTTTGTTGTTATTTATAGAGATATGTTTGATGACATCCACAAGACCGAATTGCATTTTCCTCTAGGAATAGTTACTATGTTCGTCATTTCCATTCAAACATGCACGGCGCTTGTTGATGGAGATTGTATTCAAAAGCAGTTTTGCCTAACATGGCGTCTGTCACACATTTTTAATTGTTTGATTATTATCAATTTAACGTACGAGACTTAACCTAAAAATAATCGTCAACTCCAATCACTTGTGTTTTCGCAATTCCAACCGGGCAATTTATCAACCTAATCACACCCGTCAAATTAATCAAATCAATAACATATATTATAATTTGAGAAATAACCCACATCATCTAATAGGAGATAACATGAATAGATTATATATAGAAGTGGAACAAACACTCACAAACTTGAACTTTTGATTCAAAAAAGACCACATCCGTACACGAACTACAAGAAAATCAACCAATATGACCTCCGATTTGGAAGGATATTTGACCCTCAGCAGCCCCTATTTAGGATGTCCTACCGACACCAACTAGTGTTCGAATTCTATAGGCAAGATGGCTTTCCTTAATTATAGAGTATGGGTATTAAGGAAATAAATAAAGTGGTTTAAAAATTCAATAAACATATTTTCAGAGTATCATCATTGCCAAATACATATCATTTCAGTTCTCGGATTCAAATTTGTACCCAAAGCCCACAGCCTGTTCATTTTGTATACCCACCCACTGTCTAACACTTTAAATATCTAATTCTGATTCTTTTTGTTAGGATGAATTTCATTGAATCTAAGTATGATGGCTCCGTAGTTTGGGACCAATCTTTACCATCACCATCAAAGCCTTCAATGTCAAGAACAACTAGCTTCAACTGAACTAATGAGTTGAGGATTTTAAGCATCCAAATTTGTCTGTTTCTGAATTCCGACCAATCATATATACTTTTCTTCCCTTCCAACAATTCTCCATCATGGTCTTGTTTAATATCCATAAATTGTTTCAACAACCAACCCAAATTATAGGAAAATCACAGTTTGTCCTTTTTGTTCCGAAAATACCCGGTCTTTTTTGTAACTAATTTACCCCTTTTTATAAAAGTGTTGAATCTAAAAGCAATTCAACATGAGTCAACAATACAATTATGTAAAAGTTATAAATTATAGTGAAAGTGCATTTTAAAGTTTTTTGATGAAACACAATCATTTAGCTTTCAAATTGTCTAATGAAATTGATTTTTCTAAATTACATATTTGTTAATTTATCCGATTAAAATTTTCAAATGATTGCTTATTCGGTCTAGCGGTCAGCGACTCGATCTCTTGTGTTAGAGGTTGGTGGTTTAGCCTCGTCTTACGTCTGACATTGTCAGTCCTTGAGCGATGTAGGAATAAAGTTAAAAAATTATGTATAATTAAATTGTTTGTTGTTGAATTGAAATGAAACATTATATTAATTTGAACATTATCAAAATATGCTCACCTAAAGCATTGAATTCATATGTTTATATGTCAATGAATTGTGCAGGACAATTTCGCATAGGAATTCAATTTGTACGTTTTTTGTAAGATTTATTTAAACAAATACAGCTTATGAAAAGGCGCTTTCATTTTCAAGCTGATGGCACAAATTATTTATATCAAAGTAATCCTGAATGGACTAATTGTGTCTTTGAAATGACACTTATGTGTTGAACTATTTTTGAATTAGAGTTTTCATCTATATACAGGAGTGAGTTGGAAAAGGACCATCAAATTTTTGTGAGACAAAAGGACATCATATCGACCGTTAATTTCAATTAATCTAACGACTAATATTGATAACCGCCACACTCTCAAATACCCTTGCATTTTGTAAATTCAACCGCCTAATTTAATAAAAAAACCAACTCTTACCTCAACCGCTAGATCAATCATATCAACGCTAGAGATTATGTCTCTCCGTCTCACAAAAATTATATGTTATGTCGATTGGATTTTATCAATGAATGAGATTGCGCCAACACGATAATGAGGCATGTGAGTTGCACATGCTTTGCACGTGACATTGCGAATGTCATGTGTAATGATGTGATGCAATCTCAGTCATTGATGAAATGCAATCAACGAATACAAAATGGGTTCACGACTCCACCAAAAAAGATAGATCCACATGAGCAAATCTCTATGTATCGGATAAATGTGGAATAAAACATATATAAGTGTGGTATATGTTGTACTAAAACTTCACAAAAGATCAAACCTAAAAGTTATTCCAAATTACAAACTTGAAATAGTATTCACTTTGTATCTTAAAGTTTGTCAAAAAAATTACAAAACATGGTTGATACTTGATAAATGTATATTTTAATGTAATGACTATTGACGTGGGCACCAATCATGGTACGTATCGAATCAATTTTGAACATATATATACCCTTAATGCAAAACCCCATGTTATTTGGTTTGGAAACGGTCGAGGTTATACAGTTATACTGATAAATTTTGACAAAAGACCAAATTACTTTCCATTCCAAATTAATTAACTAGCAAAACTCGGGGGATTCTATGTAAAAAATTGCTATATATACATCGGCATTTGGTGCACCTGACAACACCAATACTTCACATAAAACGAATTAAACATATAACTGATACTGATATGATAAATTTTGGAGAGACTGTAAATGTTTGTGAGACGGCATGATTAAATCTCAAAAGTTAATTTTTTAAATTCGACAATTGAGATTAAAATTATTTTTTTATAATTTAGCCATTGGATTTACAAAATATGAGGATGATTAGAGTTAACGGTTATTTTTTGATTTAAATGAAAATCATTAAATTATTAATAACCAACTCAACTACTCAAGTCCAGCTAAAAAATCTAGATTAGAGAGAGTACAAAATGTTTGCTAAAAAACTCGTTGGAAGCTTAGCTTCTCCGCATTTTATGCCTTGTGGGACAAGGATGCTACTCCATAAAATTCAGGAAATTGATGTCTCAATTATTATAATACGAAACGTCAATCATTTGAAAACAGAGAACTATTGTTCTTATTATCGTACTACTTCTATTCTATAAAATAAAGTTAAGGCGCATTAATGAAACAATGATTATAAACAGTTCATATTGTTGAGTATAAAAACAAATGACTGCAAAATAAGAATCCTATAAAGTTTACATGTTCCACTGTAACTGGTAAAATACACTGAAACTTTCAATGTTTTAGTATTTTCCTCTTATAGTTTGTTTTGAGAGTAATAACAAGGCTTTTTTAGTTATAGGGAAAAACAGGATGGTGCCTTAATTGCCCGAGTAGGGTTTGAATTACTTCTAAAAAAAGAGCAATTGCAGCAAAATGATGTTGGACTTGGACGCTTGCTTCCTTAATCACAACACAATGTTTCAGACCTATTCCATTATTTGTGTGAAATCTTTATGTATTCTTTCTTTTGCATGATCTGATTTCTTTCCTGAAGCATTTATTTATTTATTGATGTAATAGTAAATGTAAAGTGAATAACAAATCACTCTACATTCATCTAATCAGTACTATTATTCCTCTGATGATCCATTTTTATTGATCAAAATCTTATCTACAATCTGTATTGTTTCCCTTCATCCCAATTATTACTCTCTTCATTTAAATTCAAATTTCTTTTGGAATGAACAATTGATCTAGATTACCATTACTCTGGACTGCCAATGTATTTTGCTAACTCAAACATCTATTTTAATTCAAATTTAATTTAATCTCATTCTTCAAATCAATCAAAACCAACAGTTGAGATGATGTTCTCGTGTATAGCAAAACTTTAATGTCCCACACGATTCGAACTCTGAACAATGCAAATTTCATTTTACAATTATTCAAAATTTCATCATTTTGATAAAATTTCAGATAATATTGTTCGACTTGATAAAAATATAGCAAAATGATGTAATTTCAAGTCGAATAAGGTTCAAGAAGGACATATAGGTTTTGTAGGATGATGAGATGCGATCTTGAGCGTTTAATAATAATAATCAAACGACTGAGATTTAAAGTAGAAAATAACCTTCAAACATAACTGCCCATTTTTTTGCAAATCATCGCTCTATTTAATTAATAAATAATTTTAATCTCAACCGTTAATTAATCAATATCAACAAATGAGACTGAGTCCTTCGATCTGGCACAAAATTAATATTTCTCTAAATCCAACACTTTTAAGTCACATTTTAATAGTCGTCGCATATCAATTTAGTAATTTGATTTTCCAAAAAATCACTCCCCTAATCCAAGCAAGGACCATCTTATTCCTCCAACAACAAATATTTAAAGAATAAGAAGGTGATTGATTGATGTTGATCCACACTATATGCAACAACAAACAAAAGAGCCTCCCTCTCTCCCTCTTTGGGTTTTAGTGTGTACCATATATTATCCCTTTACTTCTCTGTACAATAAAATACATACAAATACTCCCAACAAAGAACCTCTCTTTGAATCCAAGTCTCTTCCTTTCTCCTCTTTGTTTGTTCAACTTTCCTATTCCACCATTGCTGCTAGCTGTTTGTTGCACTCTCTACTCTTTCTCTATTCTACTACTTAATTCCACTTTACTCTTTATCCATCCCACTTTCCTTTCCTTTTCAGTCTGCTCTCCTCAACATCAACTCTCACCCTTTCCTCTAAATCATACGATTTCACTCCATTTCTGCTCCCAAGTTCAATTCTTTCTTTCAACCCATTTAAGATATTCCTATTCCCCAAGTGGGTTTTGGTCCGGTTTGGATTCTGAGTTGATTAATGTGTTGCTTTCCAAGAATTTGAGGAATGGCCAGATGTGGTTTCCTTCTGGTGCTTTGGATCGCTGCTTTTCTAGTATTGTTTCGTTCATCTGATTCCTTGTCTTTTCCTGCTAATGAAGGTCAGTTACTAGTTGAATCTTGATTTCAGTCAAGTCTCTTCCAGATCTTGAATTTTGTATGTGTGTTGATGGTGCTGAGAAAGTTTGAATCTTTTTAGGCTTTAATGTGGATTGGATTTCATGCCATGAAAATGAAGTTGTTTGAATTTAATATATTGGGAATTTTGAGGATATTTTGGTGTGATGATTGCAATTTGATGTGACTTGTGAAATTTCTTGCATACAGTTTCTGCCCTTACAGCCTTTAAGGAGGCCATTTATGAAGATCCATTGCAGCTCATGTCTAATTGGAATGCGCTGGATGCAGATCCTTGCGGATGGAATGGGGTTGGGTGCTCCTTTGCTCGAGACCATGTTGTAAAGATGTATGCTGTGATCCAATTTGTTCTTTTTGTGCTTTCTTCCGTGCTTAGATGAGTAGCTTTCTATGTTAAAATGCCATATTTGACATGTTGGTGCCATTGAATTTTGTTTTGTAGAAACATTTCAAAGGCATCGTTGAAAGGCTTTTTGGCCCCTGATATAGGAGACCTGACTTATTTGCGGCAGTTGTAAGTTACTCACTTTTGATGATTTACTGCATCTGTTATGTAGTTACTAGTTAGCAACCGCATTGATTTTGATGGTTTGTTGTAGAATCTTGCACGGGAACAATCTGATTGGCACAATGCCAAAAGATATAGGCAGGTTAAGCAACCTTGAGATTTTGGATTTGGGGTATAATCGACTATCTGGCCCGATTCCGATTGCATTGGGTAATTTGAGTGCCATCAAAATGATGTAAGTCATTATATCTAATCATTTTTTGTCTAACAGCACAATTCTGCCATTTGACACTCATATATGTTGGTTGGTAACAGAAATTTGCAGTCTAATGGACTCACCGGGTCATTACCTGCTGAGCTCGGAAATTTGCGCAACCTGGTGGAGCTTCGACTAGACAGGAACAAGCTCAAAGGAGCTGTTCCTGCAGGGAGCAGATCAAATTCTACTAGTACACAGGGGATGTAAGTTTTAAGATTATTTTAAAGGTTTATTTTCGTGGTCATTGCATGTGAAGTTATGTTTATATTCAAATGGTTCTCCTAATCCATGTCCAACACCCAGCCCCTTGAAGTTTTTAGCTGTTTAACTGCAGAACGGGATCGGCATTGGGGGCTAGTGGAATTTGTAGGTTGTCTCAATTAAAGGTTGCAGATTTTTCGTACAATTTTTTCACAGGAAGTGTACCCAAGTGCTTGTCTTATCTTCCCAGGTAACTTGCCAGACAGTTTGGTACTCGCTAGTACATTGTGGGAACGATAGTGTAACTCAATTTTGGAATACAGGTCAAGCTTTCAGGGAAACTGTCTCCAAGAGAAAAATCTAACACAACGATCAGCTAGTCGATGCGGTAAGTTTGCTACAAGATCGATGATCGTATTTCCACATAATATAATCAAGCTGACGAAAATCAACTTGCCTAATTTCAGTATATCAGTCAATGACAAGTAAAGCTTTGTTGTTTGCGCAGGTGCATCTTTCCCAGCTAAGACTGCTCCAGGACTTAACTCAAAACACCACCCAACTGCTGCCAATGGGAGTCGGAATAGTTCTAAACCCTCCTGGCTATTAGCATTAGAAATTATAACGGGAACCATGGTTGGTGCACTAATTCTAATTGCTGCGGTGACTGCCGCTATCAAGTTCAAAACTCAGTCACGTATTTTAATTCCTTGGAAGAAGTCATCAAGTCTGAAGGAACAAATGAATGTGTTTGTAGGTTTGTTCTTATACATAAACCCTCCAAGTGTACTTCGTCATCCTATTCGGACAAAACATATGCTTATCTGCTTTTGTTTTTATGCAGATTCACAATTATTAAAGGATGTGGCAAGATTCACCAGACAAGAGCTCGAAGTTGCTTGTGAAGATTTTAGTAACATCATTGGTTCCTCACCTGACAGTGTTGTGTACAAAGGAAACATAAAGGGCGGTCCCGAAATTGCTGTCATATCACTTTGTATCAAGCAAGAGAATTGGACTGGCTATCTCGAGCTCTACTACCAGAGAGAGGTAATTAGGGAATGCAAAAGCACAGCTCGTTTATATTATCGATTACAGACTGTAGGTGCTCACCATTATTCCATTGCCCAGGTAGCCGATTTGGCTAGAATCAATCATGAGTATACTGGAAAATTACTCGGATACTGTAAAGAGGACGCCCCATTCACAGGATGTTGGTCTTTGAATATGCATCAAATGGGACATTATATGAGCACCTTCACTGTAAACCCTTGTTTAAACTTTTTATCAGTGTCAATAAATTGTTTCTTTTATATGTAATTGAATATACAAATTATTGCGCTACAGATGGAGAAGGCTGCCAGTTTTCGTGGACTAGGCGCATGAAAATTGCTATTGGGATTGCACGTGGTCTAAAGTATCTTCATTCAGAACTAACCCGCCATTTACAATATCTGAGTTGAATTCAATGCTGTCTATCTGACAGAAGATTTCTCTCCCAAGGTACATCTATCTTTCAATCAAACCCCTTTTATAAAAATAAAGTGCTATCAAGTTCGGGTCTGGTCGCAATCCCCTTGATTTGGTTTTATTCTAAATTTGTCAATGTGAAATGCAGTTGGTTGATTTTGAAAGCTGGAAGACGATCCTCGCAAGGTCAGAGAAGAACTCAGGCTCGATTGGTAGCCAAGGCGCTATATGTATACTTCCAAATTCTTTAGAGGGGCGACATCTTGATATAAGTGGAAATGTATTTGCTTTTGGCGTCCTGCTGCTAGAACTCATAAGCGGAAGACCACCTTATTGCAAAAGCAAAGGGGATTTGTTGGACTGGGTAATTAAAAACTCGCCAGAACTTTTTTTCTTCGAAGGCCTCGTAATCTGATGATAATATTAACATTTTGACTCTGTTGTAGGCAAAAGATTATCTCAATCTTCCTGAAGCAATGTCATATATAGTTGATCCAGATTTAAAACAATACAAATACGAAGACTTACAAGTCGTGTGCGAGGTGGCTAGCCTGTGCATCCATCCAGATCCCAACAAGCGGCCATCAATGCAGGAAGTATTCATTATGCTAGAGAGCCGCATAGATACATCTTTATCAGCTGAGCTCAAAGCATCATCCTTAGCTTGGGCAGAGCTTGCCTTATCGTCATAGACCACAGAACTTGTAACAGAGAACAAACAACTAACCCGTTGACAAACGCAGACAGCAATTCTATGTGTAAAGTGTTCAAGCAGATTTAACGTAGTGAGTATTTCTTTCAAGTACAAAATCAACGAGCGGGGCAAGCAAAGAGAATGCCTTTGTAATGGCCAAGCATGTACGGTAATCTTCAAAAGTGTAATCGAAACTGGGAGTGCTAAAAACCAAACACAGCAAAATATAAGAAGATAGTATTCTACTGTACATTTTCATCATCAAATTATGTCATTTGTATTAAGAGCGTTTATGCACATAGAAAAATTTATTGGAGGGGTCTTCGCAGAAAAATACTATTATAATGTCTTTTTTGGCAGAAAACTATCATTTTAACAAATAATTACGAAATGAGTATTTTATAATAGCGTCGTTATCATAAAACCACATTTTCGCAATTCCGTAAGAAATTGTAAACCAACCACCATTATAATGTGTTGTTTTGTAAAAAACCATCATTTTAACAAATAACTACGAAATGATTCTATTATAATATCTCCATTATAAAAAACCACCATCTGAATATATACGTAATGCTAGAAAATGAGTTTAAGGGAATAGGTAAATCATATTTCATAGGGATAAAACGAGAAAAATTATTTATATTTGAACCGTGCAGTTGATAACCATTTAACATTGATAATAAACTCTCAAACATAGGTTTCCTTTTGCATTTTTAACATTGTTTTCTTCATTGGTATCCATCAAGATTAAATTGAAGCATCATGTAGCTAGTAGACACTTATCAATGAGTTAAATTAACATATGAGCCTATGATCTAGCATGAACAGTGAAATTGGTAGTACTCTGATAATTAGGTGTTAAAATGGTGGTTTTTCGTAAAACAGAGATTATAATAGTGGTTTTCGGTAATTAATTTAAATATAAATAATATTTTGTTGCCATGCGTACACGCACTAAACGAAAATTTTAACGGAACAGTGTCAATGGTGGGTTTTTGATAACGGAGGTATTATAATAGAGACATTTCGTAATTAGTTGTTAAAATTGTGGTTTACTGTAAAATGGGGTATTATAATAGTGATTTTTTGCAATTAACCCTTAATCGGAAGTGGTGGTTGGAAGTTTTTTGGAAAGTATAAAGAGGTTATGAATTATCATAATAAGTTATGGTCCGAATTAGCGATAAATATGGAAAAGTTTAAAAATCATCAACTTAAAACCACCCATGAAATCAATTCCATTCAAATTGTGCCACCATTTCGCTATTTCCAACAGCTTTTTTGTCCAACTCAGTAGTTGACTTCGTTGACCACAAACAAATTCATTATTGGCATCTAAATGGTCATATAATTAGCACAACTATCAATTCATCCATCTTAATTTCTCTCCCACTTCTCTCTTGTTTCTTTTGTTTCTTTCTTTCTTCCGACCATCATGCTCCGGGGTGGAGGTAGAGGATCCTCTTCTAAACGGAATGATTGATTCCTCCCCAAGGAGTCTTTTAATATGCCTTCCTCTTTCGGCTACCTCACCTCAACCATCTCCGCCGCCTTCATCCGACTCCGAGTGCATGCATGTGGCCGATCTTCATCAGTGGCGGATTCAGGATTTTTCTTAATCGGAGGCAAGAGTTAAAAAATATTTCTTTAATAATGATAAAAAAAATTAAACGACATTTAATTAACAATATTCTTATCAAGGATTAAGTTGTAGATGGATAAACAAGTTTTTGTGAAACAAAATGACATCATCTTAATCGTTGATTTTTATTCATCCAACGGTCGATATTTATTACAGACATTTTCAACCGTTTATTTTCCTAATTCAAGCACTTATTTTAGTTCAAAATTAATTTAATCTTAACATTTTGATCAATCAAAACCAACGATTGAGTTGATGTTTTCATTCTTACAAAACTTTAGTGTCTCCTGAGATTCAAACTCTCTTAAAAATGTATTAAAACTCAAAATGATGAATAAAACTAAAATGTTAAGAATTGTATACAAAATATATACTCGGCATCTTTTATAAAGATAAGACTAGATTTTACAACTCAATTATAAATAAAAAATATAAGAGAAATTAACACTTAATTTATAAATTTAATGATTTTTTAATCTGAAAAATGAATAAAACAAATTAACAAATGAATGTGTATTCTTTTAAGATTTCTCTTACCAACATAATTATAATAATCTTATATTTATATAATAAATTATGCTAATTTCATATATATGAGATAAATAATATAGAAAAAGCATTGGGGGCACCGGCCCCACCCCTTTCAAGGTGGTTCCGCCCCTAATCTTCATTGCATCCGCCGCCTCTCTACCCCATGGTCACATGCATGTGACGGATCGGCATCTTTTCCGCTTCTTTTTATAGATCTTTTGATGTTATGTGTATAAATAATTGTAGTAGTTTTATTTGTGTATATTTGATAGAGCACTTTTGTATGCTGTTTTAAGTCCTTTACACTGCTTAGATTCTAAGATATTTTAGTATAAGATTACGCTTTTGGTGTAGTTTTGTATTTCAGGGTTAAAAGAAGAGTTAGAACAAAAGTGCAACAAGAAGGCTGAATCTCGGAGCAAAAGAAAACAAAGTGACATAAGAGCCAAAGAGCAACTAGCGCGCGAGCAATGCGGCGTGCGAGTATGGGTCGCGCAAGATCAGAGCAAAATGGTGACGTCAGCAATCAGCGAAATATCCGGAGCGATGACGTCATCACGCGCTAAGACTATTTCTAAGTTCGGTTTTTGGAGATCAAATATTCCAAAAGCTGATTTTTAGAGATAAAGATGATTTCCTATAGATTCTCTTCCTAAATAATCGTGGAAACCCTACGAGGCAAGACTATAAATACAAAGTTCATGAAAATCACAGATATGCTGGGCAGAGGGGACTAAGCGGCTCAGAGCGGAATTCAGACCTAGCCGTGCGCGCAAGCTGCCGACGCGAGCCAGACGACGCGTCACTCAGATTTGCTTTGTTACTTTAGTTGTTCAATATTTATGTTTGAGATGTATACATTCAGTATGAGTAGCTAACTTACTGAATTCGGTTTGGATTCAGATCTATGAATGACATGTTTTGAGGTTTTGTTCTTAATTGCATGATAAGTTTAGTGTTATTATTCCAAACTCAATTGCATGATAATTAGGTTAGACAATTAAGCCAAGCCTTGCACCGCAGACTTAGTTGTAGAATCTGTTATCTATAGTTAAACTATCAGAAGTACGTGACTGTGAATGATAGGAGCAGTGGCGGATCCAGAGCCTTTGGTTAGGGGGGCGAAAATATAAATGTAAGAAAGTAAAATCTTCAGTGATAAATCTAAACAAAATTTTCGATAACATGTAATAGTAAAAATGTTACAATTTTATATGGAGTGGAGTTCAAGAAGGACAAATATATAAATGTAGGACTGTGAGACATGATCTCAACCGTTGATTACTAATAATCCAACAGATGAAATTTAATTTCAAAATAAACCGCCAAACTCAACCGCTAGGGTTTTTGACAAATCCAACCGTCCACTTTATTAAAAACCAACTTTAATCTCGACCGTCATATTATCAAAATTTACGATTAAAATAGGTCATTCCGTCTTACAAAAACTTAATGTCTCTCCTGAACTTAACCCTTTTTATATGAACAGTATATATAATATTATTAATCTACATAAATATAAGAGTTATGATTTTCATAAATTTGTGAAACTATATTACTAATGTCACATGTGAATGAAAATTAATGTAATGATAGTAATGTAATTCTAATTGAAAATTAAATGAAATCATCAACAAAATACTAAACTGATTAAACAAAATTTGAGGAAGATGGGAATCGAACCTGTGCAGAGACCAAGTGAAGCCAATAACTCTCCACCACGCTAAACCAATTTTATGTCATTCCTCAGTATACGTCGGTTTTGAAATTTCAGCAGGGTACTCTGCCCCCACCCCCCCTGCCTCCGCCCCTGGATAGGAGTAACACAAGAATAGTCGATAGCTACCTTGACCGGATTCGTGGTTGACTAGACTAGATTGAATAATAATATCATACGGACTTTGACCGGAATGTATGTGTAGGTTATTAAGCTGTGACATGACCTTAACCTACGTGAACATTATATCATGAATCTTTAGTGACCAATGATAAACATGGAAATTCATAGTGAAGAATCTGAACCGAGCTCATCTCTTGCATATTTATTAACTTCTTACGTGACTACTTTCTGATTGTGCGCCAGTCATACTTGCGCAACTGTTTTCTTTCCTTTTAATTACTTCCACTCACAAACCCCAGTTTTAGTTGTAGATAAAAGACGACTTCTCACCGTTCCCTGTGGATTCGACCCCAGCTTATCAAGACTACACTAGTAGGAGAGCCGGGATAAATTTGCAGCACACAACGACGTGCTCGTCAATATTCATCCCTTGTGGATGTTTGTTTTGCCGTTTAGGCTTCTTTCCAGCAGATCTGCGCTGGTAATAAGGTTTGGTTTCGATCAAAGATCGTTTATGTCCAACTGTTGGACAAGTGGGAGTCGATGGTGAGGCGCCGTCAATGGCTTGTTCGATCAACCGTTTTTAAAGACTCTGTAACTGAGTTGTCCCAAAATTTGTACCATCGTTTGTGTTTCATATTATGTGATATCTCATGTAATCATGATTCACAATTTGATGTTCCGATGTAATCATGGTTCACAATTATAAATGAAATATACCCACTTTTATCAACAACAAAAAAATCAATTCATCCATCTTCAATCTCATTCTCCATATCAATCATCAATACAAAAACTAATTTCTCAAAACTTCAAACACCATGTAGGGTTGTATGTTTGCCAAATTGATAACGTTTCTTTGAGAAATTGATGATTAAACTTCAAGAGATGAAAGATTTTATATGTAAACCCTGAAGTTAGTTGAAGTTTTAACGGTCAACGCAGTCAACCACTGCCTCATCAGAGTAAGTTGCCGAAAAAAGTGAAAGGGTGACACGATTAGATTGGAATCGATTTCATGGGTGGTTAATTCATACAAAAATTGAAGGTCTGGTTTTGTTAAAATTGTCATATTAAGTACAAAATTTGTTAGTTAAGTTTACAAAATTCATATAAACTAATTGTTAACTTATGTAACTTGTTGCTTTCCTCCCACCTTGTGTGAGAAGGTTTTTCACTTCCTCCTGCTTCATGCGAGTGGACTTGTCGCTCTTGGAGATGTTGCTTGGATGTCTCTTTTCTTTCGCCTTTGCACATTGGGCTTGCTTGGTCGCGTCGAAATTCATGATGTTGTTAATCGTGTAAGCAGGGATAGATATGTTGGTCGAAAATTGGGTGAATGTATCCGTTTTGACCACACTTACAAATGATTAGAATAATCATTCTCGTGTATGAGATTAGAATGATATGTACCCGTTGTAACCGGTATCGGAAAAAAACTTATGTAATTTTCATTTTTGAAACCCATAAAACTTGAGTATTTACTCGTTTATATCTAGAAGATTCCTATTATTGATTTGTGAGTTTGTCGCTTGGCAATTCACACGGCTTCCGCTACGTCAGTTGGTATTAGAGCATAAATTATTTGTCTACACGGAGTTTCTAAGTCTATCATATCAAATCGCGACACAAATTTGTTGTCTCATTTTTTTATTATACTGCGGAGGATGTTCGGAAAACACTCAACTCATCCACAGAGAGGTGGTCTGATACAAGTGACAATCTAGACGCTGGGGAACATGATTCACAATATATGTTGGGATAAGCAATGGGAATATGGGATTTGACATTGCGTCAAGTTGAATTCGCTTATAACAATATAGTCCATTTTCACACTGAACGATCACCATTTGCATTTGGATATACATTTCCAATCATGTTGTTGACTTGATGAAGACATAAAAGAGTCATAGAGTTAGTGTGGCCGCAGATAAGATGATCAAAGAGTTTCAAGAGATCGAAGAGGAGGTGAGAGTAAAATTAGAAGATGTAGGACAACGAAACAAAACAGCTGCACACAAAAGATGTTGAGTGAAGTTGTTCAATAGGAACCTACAAAAATTTGCAGTCCAGGAAGTGTGGACCGTTTAGGATATTGAGAAAAATTAATGATAATCTTTATGTGGTTGACTTACCTGATTCAATGAATACCTCCAACACCTTCAATGTTATCGATATATATGGTTACTATGCAGATTAAGCCTTGTATTCAGAAGAAAATTGGAGGTCGAGTTCTTCATAAGTGATAGAAACGAATAAGAGCACAAAACCATATTCTATTGAAATGAAAAATGAAGTTCTTTTTTTACAAACCAATAATTTAAGAAAAATTAAACCATTAACTATTAAATCTTAATTATTCTTGAATTTGACTCACATATTTTACGTAATAATAAAATGAAAATTGATACAGAACTAATGAATATTGATTCTTTCAAAAAAGAGTTCTCGGTTTTTATTATAATAGCAATTAGGAGTATATATTAACCCTAAAAAATTGTTTCAGGAGGTATCTTATCGATAGAATTCCTAAGAAGCAATTAGCCGAAAAATATCCTGCGAATTACTAAATCTTATGCAATTTTCATCTTTGAAATTAATAAAACCTGAATGTTTGTTCGTTTATATCTGAAGGATTTCATTTATTGATTTATGAATTTGTCATAATTCACACGAACTTACCCTACTCATGAACATAAAAATAAACAAAAATAGTAAGCAAGTGTAACTTTAAGCAATTATATTAAATAATGTAAAACAAATATGTTTTCCCTGTTTTATTAATCTGTTGGTAGAATACATATATATAAGTTTTGATATTAAAATTTACAAAATATAAAACGACATAACTTCTTCTATGTGGGAAGCTCATGTGGGCGAGACGACGTGCAGCTTGGAACGTAATGATAGGAACCTTGCATTGCCAACAGCTTTAGTAAATATATCAGTTGTTTCATCTAAAGCACGAACATGACGAACAATCAACGATCCAGCTGCAACTTGCTCTCTCACAAAGTGATAATCAGTTTTAATATGCTTTGAACGATGGTGGAAAACAGAATTCGTAGACATATAAGTGGCACTTAGATTGTCACATAAGATAATTGGCGGTTGAGTAATTGAAGCTCCAATTTCAAGAAGAAGTTGTTGTATCCAAATAATTTCAGTGGCAGAGAACGCAATTGCTCTATATTCAGCTTCAGAACTAGACTTAGCAACCACATCTTGCTTTCTTGAAACCCAACTGATAAGATTTTCACCATAAAATATAGCAAATCCATGTTGAGATCGACAATCATCACCATCTGAAGCCCATCCAGCATCCGAAAAAGTAACAAGACGAGTGTCAGTGCAAGGCCGAAACACTAATCCATAATCTATAGTGCCCTTTAGATAGCGAAGAATGCGCTTGACAGCGGCCCAGTGACTCTCTGTAGGAGCATGCATAAGATAGTTTTGGACGAGTAATAGACACATATTATAGAGCACCAACAATACTACGATATAAGTGAGGGTCTGAAAACGGATCACCTTCCTTGATTAGGCAAGAGCCTGGTTCAGCTGGTGTAGAGATAGGCTTGGCATCCTCCATATGAGCTCGATTAAGAAGATCTCGGATGTATGTCTTTTGCGAAAGTAGTATAGCTTGTGATGTGTGGTGCAATTCAATACCCAGAAATTAGTGTAGTGCAAATGTCTTATTAAGGAGAGTGACAAACTGTGAAATATCGGTACGCTGAGAACCGGTGGTAATAAGGTCATCCACACATACAAAAATATATAGTGTTGAATTTCCAGAATGCCGAATAAATAGGCTGGTATCTGACTTGCACGATTGAAATCCATGGCGAACCAAAAATGAGCTAAGCTTATTAAACCAAGCATGAGGAGCCTGTTTCAAACCATAGATAGCCGTTTTAAGATGGCACACATGTTTGGGTGAGTCTGATCAATAAAACCTGGAGGTTGTGTCATATAAACTCTTTCCGATAAGTCGCCATTAGAAAAGCATTATTGACATCAACTTGGTGAAGATGCCAGCCAAGAGTAATAGCAATAGAAAGCACAATACGAATGGTTGTGGATTTCACCACCGGACTGAATGTATCAAAGTAATCAACTCCATCTTCTTGATGAAATCCTTTGGCTACCAGACGTGCCATATAACATTCAATAGAACCATTAGACCTGCATTTAATCATGTACACCCACTTACAACCAACAATATTAGCATTACAAGGTGGTGAAACAATATCTCAAGTCCCATTACTTAAGAGGGCATCAAATTCAATCTGCATAGCATTTTGCCATGGTGGTAATTTAGAGGCTTGAATGAAGGTTTTAGGCTCAAGATAATGATCTTTAATAGGTGGTAAAGGGTATTTAATGGTTGTGAAAGTTTTTGGCTTCAGATTATTAGTTTTGGAACGAGTGATCGTATTATGAGTGGTTCCACTAACAGGTCTGAAATAAGAAGGTTGAGATTGTGACAATGGACAAGATATAATGGGTTGTGATTGAGTAGAGGAGGGAGGAGGCGTACCTGTATCATTGTTTGTGGGACCATTAGAGTTGGACTTCTCTGCTAAAGGCAGTGAGATTGGATTATTAGCTTGATTCATCATTGGAATGGATAATGATGGAGATAGAGTTGAAGTAGCAGTATGATTTTGAGATGTAGAAAGCTGGTGCGTAGGTATTTGTTCCGTAAAGTGGATGACTCAGCAAGTTGTAGAGGAGACCAAGACTAAACATGCACATGTGTCTTTACTGCAGAACACTCATGAGAGACATGAAATGTATATGGAAAGGTAGATTCATCAAAAATGACATGCCGAGCAACATAAATACGACGAGAGGGGACATGTAAACATAAATAACCTTTATGTCTGGAGCTGTAGCCAATGAAGACACATGAAGCAGACCTAAACTCCAATTTATTAGTATTATAAGGACGAAGAAAAAGATAACAAAGACATCCAAAAGTTTTGAGAAAGGCATAATTAGGAGACTTATTATAAAGACACTCAAAGGGTGCACGAAAATTGAGGATCTGAGTGATCGTACGATTATGCAAGTAGACTAAAGTATGAAAGGCATGCTCCCAAAATATTGAGGGTAATTTAACATACGAAAGAAGAGACAGACCTTTCTCAACGATAATACAATGACGACATTTTGCAGCACCATTTTGAGATTGAGTGTGAGGACAAGATATTCAATGAAGAATGCCTTGAGTTTGTAAGAGGATACATTTGTATACTTTCCGCCCAATCAGATTGCAAAGCTTTTACTTTTGTGGAGAATTGTGTTTCCACCATTTTTTGAAAAAGCTTGAAAAGCTGTAATACCCGAGACTTTAGACCAAGGAAGAAAATCCACAAAAACTTCGTGCAATCATCAATGAAAATTAAAAAATAACGATTGCCATTAAACGAAGTAACCGGAGCAGGACCCCAAAGATCTGTATAAATAAGTTCAAAAGGACGACTACTTGATTTGTGACATTGTGAGAGATTTAAACGATGACTTTTCCTAATTGGCACGACTCACAAACAGAATCAAGCTTACTAGATGACACAGGTAACCTGAATTTAGAAACAAGACGCTTCATATTAGACTCCTGAGGGTGACCGAGGCGAGCATGCCAATGTTGAAGGAATGTCTTAGCTCCGAGAAAAGCAGAGGAGATTGGTCGACTAGGTGGCGAGGAACCAAGCTGATATAATCCATTCTCAAAGGTGCCTTTTAGGTAGATATGTCAAAATTACCCATTATCCGTTACCCGTCCTTTATCCGCCCGTTAAAATACCCGTCTATACCCGCCCGTTTAGAGATAAAGGATAATCATACCCGTTACCCTTTTATTATAGGGTCGCCCATTACCCGCCCGTTATATTTCAATAGAAAAATTCATCAAGTTCTACTCATAAACTAATGTCAATCTACTAAAAAATTAGATACTCATTTTCGTATTTTACAAATAATAGAATAATTGGTAAAATAAAAATAGGTAGTTAAGGGTAAATAAGTTACTAATGGAGAAACCGGTATTTAATGGGTAAACGGGTAAATTAATACCCGTTACTCGTTTATACCCGTTATCCTATATACCAGCCCGTTTATACCCGTTTATAAACGGGTAAATAATACCCGTTACCCGTTTATGCACGTTACCCTTTATAACCGGGTCATACCCGCCCGTACCTGCCCCATTTGACATATCTACTTTTAGGAGAGTTCATCCCTGTAAGTCCTTTACAAAACAACAGGTGGGATAAAATTCCATATACACATTATTATCTTTTGTAAGTTGTGAAACACTTAGAAGATTTTTTTAATTTGAGGGACAAATAAAATATTTTCAAGATGGATGGGTTTATGCAATGCAGGTAGAATTTTATTACCCAAAGAAGTAATGGGAAGAGACATACCGTTTCCAACTTGTAATCCCTCATTATCGGTGTATTCAGATGTGATAGAAAGGTTGCCAAGATCCGATGTCACATGATTTGTAGCATCTGTATCAAAATATCAGGATGGATCAACAATTTGTGAAGGAGAAGTCATAACATTATATGCAGATCGATTTTGATGCTGTGGTTGATGTTGAAAATTTGGTTATCCGGAGCTACGAGCACCACCGTTTGAGAAACCACTACGACCAGCTTGTCCATGCGGCTTTGACGACGGCGAGGAGGATACTCATCAATATTGAGACGCTGCCAACAGTTTAAAGCTTCATGTCCAAATCTAGCACAAATCTGTCATTGTGGCTTAGGAGCTGGTGAAGCATCAGTGGGCACTTTTGAAGTTGCAACCTTTGGTTGATTTCGAGGACGGCTGCTGGTGGATTCTTTGCGGAAAAAATTAGCAGAGAGTTGATTTATTTCAAGTGAGGAATGGCAGCCTGATGGCGTTCCTCTTCACGAAGAAGAAGGCCAAATAACTCATTAGAAGAAACAGATTCACTTTTCATGTTGTGGCAGTGCGAAAAGCATCATAAGTAGCATCTAACCCATGAAGAACACATTCAACATACTCCTCATCCAAAATCAAAACAGAGCACTCTGCAAGGGAATCAGAAAAACTTATCTTTTCTCAAAATATTCCATGATTGAAAGGTTACCTTTCAGAAAGGTGTGCATCTGTTGTAGTGGATGCATCAGACAAGCCGTAGTCTATGCATAAAACATTTTTTCAAGGATTTTACACGCTTCTGAGGCACCGTGGCTCTGACAACATGAGCAGGAAGAGTATCGAAATAGTTGATCGGATTCAGAGAAGAACAAGCCTGTCCTTCTTTCTTCTTCTTCTTCTTCTTCTTTCTTCTTCTTCTTCTTCTTCTTCTTCTTCTTTCTTCTTCTTCTTCTTCTTTCTTCTTCTTCTTCTTCTTCTTCTCTTCTTCTTCTTCTTCTTCTTCTTCTTCTTTCTTCTTCTTCTTCTTCTTCTTCTTCCATATAACATAGTTGGATTTGGAGTGTTTGTGGCTAGTAGATTTTGTGGAGGAGTATTGGATGGCTCAAGGATGGAATCAAGTTCAAAGGTTTCAAGAGCAGATTTGACAATATTACGCCACAACATATAATTTGTCCGTTCGAGACGGATCTGGATGCTGGGAAATTGAAGGGAACTAGGAAGAGAAGAATCAGAGGCGCTGGCTAAGATGTTACCGCTGGAAGTGGCGGTGTTGGAATCTGAATTGCCAGAAGCGGCCATGGCGGAGGATGTGAAATTAGGTTTGGGAGGGAGAGGGATCGATTAGGCTGATACATGTAAAACAAATATGTTTCCCTATTTTATTAATATGTTGGTAGAATACATATATAGAAGTTTTGATATTAAAGTTCACAAAATATAAAACGACATAACTTCTTCTATTAATAAATAAGAACTCAATCCTAAAATCATAAGTAAAAAATTGGAATGGCTCTAATGGATTTATGGAACTAAAGCACTCTTAACAAGCGAGTTTGTGTTAGGCCCTGAACATTTGAAATATTCTGTTTACCGTTTGCATAGAATAACTAGAATAAAAAAACATCCTTATAACATGCCACCATCTTTATATATAGGGGTAATTGCAGTAAAACACCATTATAATATCCCGTTTTGCAGTAAACCACTATTTTAACAACTAATTGTGAAATGAGTATATTATAATAGCTCTGTTATCAGAGAACCACTATTGACACTATTCCGTTAAAACTTCCGTTAAGTGCGTGTACACGTGGAAATAAAATATTATTTTATATTTAAATCAATTACCGAAAACCACTATTATAATCACAGTTTTACGAAAAACCACCATTTTAACAACTTATTATCAGAATACTACCATTGCACTGTTCATGCTAGATCAGAGGCTCATATGATAATTTTACTCGTTAATAAGTATCTACTAGCTACATGGTGCTTCAATTTAATCTCGATGGAAGTCAATGAAGAAAATAATGTTAGAAAATGCAAACGGAAACTCTTGTTTGAGAGTTTATTATCAATGTTTAATGATTATCGACTGCATGGTTCAAATATAAATAATTTTCTCACTTTATTATATCAATACTTTTAAACTCTAATTGTTCTTTTATATTGATCTTAAAGATCGACTGTGAGCTAAAATATAACAGCTTCTCACCACACCCGCAACTGCAAATATGTTTCCATTAGGTTTCGTGTCTAGTATGGATTATAAATCAATAAACGAATGTTGTCTTTCTAATCAAAGATAGCCACAATCGTAGTCTCAACCTCATTTCCTAGCGTTACCTATATATTCAGATGATGGTTCTTGATAATTGGGATATTATAATAGAGTCATTTTGTAATTATTTGTTAAAATGGTAGTTTTTTACAAAACAAGATATTATAATGATGGTTTTTTGAAATTGTTCGAATTAAAGTTATATACCCACGCGCCGTATGGTGCGTGTTTTACAATTTCTAACGGAGTTGTGAAAATGGTTGTTTTTTTGATAACGGAGCTATTATAATATACCCATTTTGCAATTAATTGTTAAAATAGTGGTTTACTGCAAACCGGGTTTTATAATGGTGGTTTACTGCAATTACCTCTTATATATAAGTTGACCTTATAACACGTCGCAATCATTAGATAAATTTGGCTGACCTTGTAACGTCCCACTATTAGCGATTGTGACAAGTAATTAGGAATCTTGGACACAATCAAAGTGGCTAAGATATAAAAAGTCACCAAATGTATTCATGTCATTTTCTCTTCTTTCTAAATCCTAATTGAAACTCATTTCTTAATGGAAGGTTTCATGTCATAACAAGAACAATTGTCCAATTGTCATAAACAATCCAATGTATTAAACAAATGTGTAGGTTACATTGTAAGCCGTCCTCGAGTATTAAGTTCCTAATTCATGCCGTAACTACTCGATGAGGAACGTCGAATTCAGATCCAGCGCCTAAAAACTATTTGCTTCGAATCAAAATTAAGTAGTGGGTTCAGTCAAAATTACGTATAAAACGATGTCGTTTTGACATTCGCATTAAATAATACCGCAACACCGGATAAGAGTCTGCAAACGTAAATAAACCAAATTAGGTGTTATACGCTGAGATCCTATTTGATTGCTTTAAGTTCATGTCTGAATATCTATCTTAAATCTCACCAACTATTCCTCTTCTTAATTTTCTTGGAAGCCTTCTTCTGTGACCAAAAATAGAAAGGCAGTTCAGTTTCGAACAAGGAAAAAAATGAAAAAAATAAAAACTTGGAGAATGAGAGTTCAAATACGAACGAGGTCTCATTGTAATTCGATGGCTTCGACAAAGACATGAGTGAGATTACATAAAGAATTCCACAAAATAATTCAGAAACGTAACATTTTCTAGAGACTACGTCCGACAAGAAAGAAAAACCGAACACTAATCATTATCAATTATGTACACAACGAGGCATAAACAGCATAAAACATGCACAAATACAAAAGAGACTAAGTCCATACGACATCTCTAAAGAAATATTACAAATTGGAAACAAACATTGTACAAGTCATCACGTCAAGTAACCTAAACCATGATCACGTAGTTATACATTAAATAATCACTTAATCCCCAATTTAAGAAATTACCCGACACTAAATTGCAAATATTTTTATCCTCCAAACGAATTAAAATAAAAACATTGACCTCAAAATGAAATATTTATATAAAGCAGAGCTACTCTGAATTCAAAATACAAGTACTTACAATTACACAATCATGGAAAGCAAGCTTCCAATGGCTTCGCCGTTGCGTAAGTCTCCGATTGATAAAATGAAAATGATCATGTCATCACCCAAGGCCAGGAGCAGCTCTGAGATGAGAGGTTTGTTGGAATCTATGGCTTTATTTTCGGTGATGGGAATGACTTGTTCTGCTTGTGCTAATTCGATCAAAAAGGCGGTGAAGAGTCTGCCTGGGATTAAGAATGTTGCGGTTGATGTGTTGAACAATCGAGCTAGGGTTTTGTTTCTCCTAGTCTTGTTGATGTGAGTTTTGTTTTTTTAATGTTGACTAAATTTAAGTACTTGTTGTTCTGCTTAGACATGTCTTTTTTCGTGTTTTTTTTTATGTCCTGTGATTTTTTGAGGAATGTGGAAATGGGAGGAGAATGCATTTTCAGGTAGGTTTGGTATTTTGTTACAGGTAGAGAAGATACGCAATGCTATTGAAGAAGCTGGGTTTGAAGCATCGGTGATCGAAGAAGATGGTGCAAGGGAATTAATATGCAGAATTCGAATAGGTGGAATGACATGCACAGCATGTTCCAACTCGATTGAATCAGCCTTGAAGGGACTTAATGGTATTAGAAGTGCTCGAGTGGCTTTAGCTACTGAAGAAGCTGAGATTTATTATGATCCAAACAATTTGAAATGTGATGAGATATTGAAAGCAGTTGAAGACGCAGGATTCGGAGCAGAACTAATTAGCGCAGGGGATGATGTGAGAAAAATTCATTTGAAAGTTGATGGGATTTTGAATGATCTTAGTATGATAACACTTAAGGAGTCACTTCAAGCACTGCCTGGTGTACAGAACATTGAAATTAATTCATCTCTTCGGAAAATCTCCGTGTTTACAAACCCGATGAGATTGGACCGAGGGATTTTATAAAAGCGATACAGACAGCCGAGCCTGGGGGGTTCAATGCGTGTATATACCCGGAAGATAAAGGACGAGATGATCATAAAAAAGTGGAGATCAAACAGTACTTCAGGTTATTCTTATGGAGTTTGCTATTTACAGTTCCAGTGTTTTTAACTTCATGGTTTTCATGTATATTCCCGGAATTAAGCGCGAGTTAGAATTTAAACTTGTCAATATGCTGACAATTGGACAGTTGTTAAGATGGGTTTTATCATCTCCAGTTCAGTTTATCATTGGCCGGAGATTTTATATTGGTCGTATAAGGCGTTGCGCAATGGTTCTGCAAATATGGATGTTCTGATCGCCTTGGGAACAAATGCAGCTTATTTTTATTCAGTATATATTGTTTTGAGATCAGCCATTTCGAAGGATTTTTCGGGGACAGATTTTTTTGAGACTAGTGCAATGCTTATTTCATTTATACTTCTTGGAAAATACTTGGAAGTTTTGGCTAAAGGGAAGACTTCTGAGGCCATTGCGAAGCTTATGGACTTGGCACCACCCATGGCTACTTTACTAAAACTTGATAAAGATGGCAATGTTGTGGGTGAAGAAGAAATCGACAGCCGGCTACTACAGAAGAATGATGTTATCAAGATTGATCCAGGTGCAAAAGTTGCTGCAGATGGTTTGTCATTTGGGGTGAGAGTCATGTAAATGAAAGCATGATCACAGGTGAGTCAAAATCTGTTTCCAAGAGTTTTAGTGACAGAGTTATTGGAGGAACTGTGAATTCTACTGGGGCTTACATATCAAAGTCACTAAGGTTGGATCAGAGGGTGTTCTTTCACAAATAGTTCAGCTTGTCGAATCTGCGCAAATGGCCAAAGCACCTGTTCAGAAATTTGCTGATGAAATTTCCAAGTATTTTGTACCTCTGGTAAGTTCATAAAGTTTTTTTCATGTAATAAAACTGAATATATAACTTGAAGTTCACTCAACTTGTGTATGCTGTTGTGCAGGTCATTATATTATCCCTTTCGACTTGGCTCGCATGGTTTTTAGCTGGGAAGTTCAATTTGTACCCTAAAGCCTGGATACCTTCGTCAATGGGTAGCTTTGAGCTTGCACTTCAGTTTGGTATTTCAGTTATGGTTATCGCATGTCCGTGTGCATTAGGATTGGCAACTCCTACTGCAGTGATGGTTGGAACAGGTGTTGGAGCATCTCAAAATGTTCTGATCAAAGGAGGCCAAGCACTTGAAAATGCACATAAAGTCTGTTTTCCAAACACTTTATTAATGAAAATGTCACACATTCCAAATCTGAGAAAATGTTTAACAAATTGCTGAAATTTCTGCAGGTAAATTGCATTGTATTTGACAAGACAGGAACCTTAACAACGGAAAGCCTGTTGTGGTTAACACAAATCTGTTAAAGAAAATAATGGCTCAAGAATTCTATGAACTGGCTGCTGGTGCTGAGGTTTGATGAATCATCATTGTTGAAAATTCTTGAGTTTGCAGTAGAGGATACCAGCCTAAGTGATCTGTGATTATTATTTTTCAGACAAACAGCGAGCATCCATGGCGAAGGCTATAGTGGAGTATGCCAAAATGTGCTATAACGGGGAGAACCCAATTTGCCAGTAGCCCAAGCGTTCGAGTCCGTGACTGGCCAAGGAGTGAAAGCCATGGTAAAGAACAAGGAAATAATTATTGGTAACAAGAGCATGATGTCAAAGCACAATATAGCCATCTCAGATGAAGCTGAAAATGTTTTGGTTGAAACTGAAGAGGGCTCAATCTGGAATTCTTGTTTCGATTGACGGAGAGTTGGCAGGAATTATAGCCATATCTGATCCACTGAAACCTGGTGCAAAGGAAGCAATTTCAATACTGAAGTCTATGAATGTTGTAAGCATTATGGTGACTGGTGACAACTGGGGCACAGCAAATCTATAGCCGCTGAAGTCGGGATAGAATCTGTTTTTGCAGAAGCCAAGCCTGAGCAAAAGCCGAAAAAGTGAAGGAATTGCAGGTAATATTTATCTCATTCAACCAAGTTGTTTTTCAAAATTTTCTATGAAAAAAATACATACTTGATCTCCAAGTTACCCATTTTTGCAGGCTTCTGGATATATAGTAGCTATGGTGGAGATGGTATAAATGACTCGCCGGCGTTAGTAGCAGCAGATGTAGGAATTGCGATCGGTGCAGGCACTGATATCGCCATTGAAGCTGCTGACATAGTTTTAATGAGAAGTAACCTTGAAGACGTTATAACTGCCATTGATCTTTCTAGAAAAACATTCAACAGAATTCGTTTTAATTACATTTGGGCATTAGGATATAATATTCTTGGAATACCTATAGCAGCTGGAGTTCTGTTCCCTTCGACGGGTTTCCGTTTGCCGCCTTGGATTGCTGGAGCTGCAATGGCAGCCTCGTCTGTCAGCGTTGTTCTGTGCTCCCTACAGCTGAAGTATTACAAAAGGCCTAAGATATTAAATAATATGCAAATGAGAGAAATATCAGTACAGTAAGTTTCTGCATTTGCAAATTATTTTCTGATCAGATTACTCCTCTCCATGTTTTCTTCCTTTTCATTAAGAGGGTGTATCATTGCTTGCCTTTCCATATTGTTTCAAATGTAAATAGACGATTCATAACGTACTACCGAAATTATTTACCTTTAGAAATGCCTGCTAACATTGCATTGTGTGTTTGACTGGTTTTTTTTGATAAACACACTGTCTAGAAAAACCCAGACAGGCAAACACCACAGACCCAAGAAAAGGCCACCAAAGCTAACTGACTATCCATTGGCACAGAAAGACGAACTTCAACGCATCACTCCTCACACCAAGTCTCTATGAGACTCCTGTCCAGGCCTCCTATTCTCGGAACTCGATCAATTTCGACCCAGCTCCATCTTCTACTCCTCGACCACTTGGCCACCATATCCGCGATCACATTCTTTTCTCTCGGGACATACATCACTTTCCAATGCTTGTTCCTGCTCAGAACCTCCAGACACATATCAAGCCAACTCCCTTTAGTAACCCCTTGATAGCTCCCTCATATAGTCATATAGACCCCTCACCACTTCTACTGCATCCGAGCAAAAGAAAACTTCGTCCTCCCCCTAGTATTCGCCAGTCTCAACCCAAGCAACATGGCCCTCCCTTCAGCTTCTCTAGAGTTGTGAGTGTCAGTTCGCCATTCCGCCCTAACCGCTTTAATCACCCTTCCAACACATGCCACCACCCCCAATCCGGCCCCTCCCTCCCCAGCCAGCAATGCTCCATCACAGTATATTACAAGAGACTGTTGGGACGATAGATTATGCCATCTCTCCCCTACTCCTCTATCCAACAACCCTCCCCCATATCTGTCTATCTGAAAAATCAGTGTTTTCACCCTCCGCACCGCATCCTCAGGCTTGTCCTCCCTACATTCAAAGACCATACCATTCCGAGACGACCAAATAGCCCACATCCCTCATTCTCTGTTGGCGCATCTGAGCGAACTCCACTACAAGCTGCTCCCAAACAACTCTCGCCCACCAGCAATTCTTCATGACATGCATGGTGCTCTCATAAGAGCACCCACAGAATACACAGTTCCCCTCCCTCTGACACCCCCGTCTCTCCAGATTCCTCAATGTCGGCAGCCCATCATAGTAAACTCTCCACGCCAAGATCAGTATTTTTCTGCGCAATTTACACCTCCATACTCTCCTCCACATCTTGATCATCCTCATTCTATCTGACTGTTCTCCATCCCTCCCCTCCCGCGCTCTAGCGTCGGCATCTAGCAGCTCGTACACCGACCTCGTGGTAAATTCGCCCGAGCTAGTCAACTTCCATCTCATGCTTGCATCTGCTCTTTGAAACTCTATTCCTTGCCAGATCACATGCTTAACCGCAAATAGGCTTCTCCAGACATGTGACGGTTGATTCCCGACCCTTGCCTCCAATAGCTCTACGTCCCTGAAGTAGCGAGCTTTTATAATTTTACTAACCAGTAGATCGGGGAACTGAAGGAATCGCCACACTTGTTTAAGCAGGAGAGCGTCGTTCATCAATTCCATACGTTTAAAGCCTAGGCCTCCTTCCTCTTTTCCTTTCACCATAACTGCCTTACTGACCCAGTACATAGCTCTCCCTCCTCGTTTTCCGGACCACCAAAACCGAAACATAATTTTGCCCAAATTATCACAAATAGTTCTAGGTAGCCTGAAGCATTGCATTGCGTAAAAATGCTTGCGCTGTTGCCTTGATCAGAATCTCCCTTCCAGCTCTTGATAATAGCTTAGACGTCCATTTTGCACTCTAGCATGAAGTCTTTCTTCCACTCCCTTGAATGTCTCTCGTTTATTCTGCCCAACAATTAGCGGGAGTCCCAAGTATTTCGAATGTTTTTCGACCAGCTTCACCTCCAATATCTCTTGCACCATTTTCTTAAAGTTTTGCTGAACATTAGGACTAAATTCCACCTCTGATTTAGAGTACTTAATCTTCTATCCCGACACCTTTTCATATTGATCAAGCAACACCTTCATCAGCTTAATCTCACCTTCTTCAGCACGCATAAAGATCAAGCTGTCGTCTGCGAAGAGTAAATGAGTTACAGATGGTGCTCCCCTACATTTCTGGACCCCTCGAAACTGACCACGACCCTGATGGAACGACAAGGCTTGCGATAACCACTCAGAGCATAATATGAATAAGTAGGGTGACAACGGATCTCCTTAGCGTAACCCTCGTGATGGAATGATGCTTTGGTTAATGTATGATTAACCTGAATTCTGTATGTCACAGTTTGTGTACACCTTATGACCAAATCCACCCAACCCTCATTAAACCCTAGCTTCAGGAGCATGTGCTTTATAAAATTCCACTCGAGGTGATCATAAGCCTTACTCATGTCTAGTTTGAGCGATATTAATCCCCTCCCACTGCCCTTCCTATTTTTTATGTGGTGAGACAACTCATGTGCGATGAGGACATTGTCCGTGATGAGGCGCCCTCCCACAAATGCACTCTGGTTATCTGAGACAACCATTGGCAGTATCGCTTTATTCTATTGGCAATGACCTTGGTTACAATTTTCATGCAGACGTTACACAAACTTATAGGCCGAAAATCATCAACCCTCGATGGACTCATGCATTTCAGGACTAAGACCACCTTTGTCTCATTCCAACCCCGCATAACGTTCCCTCCTTCCAATATTCGGGTGACTTCCTTACATACCATGTCTTGCACAACCACCCATTTTTTTGGTAAAACACCTGCAGGGAATCCATCCGGCCCAGGCGCCTTCGTATGCCCTATTTGAAACAAAGCGTTCCGAATCTCCTCCCTAGAAACAGGTGTCATCAACTCCCTGTTCATATCATTTGTAACCCTCATCGGAATAAACTCTAGTGCTGTATTCCAGTCAGCATCGCTCCCCTGACTCGTTGACATGAATATACGTTCGAAATGCTCTTCAAAAGCCCTGATAATATCCTCCTGCTGCTGAAGCTCAACACCATTCTGCGACGTCAGCTTCCTTATCACATTCATCGCTCATCTTTGAGAGGCTGCTGCATGGAAGAATTGGTATTTCTATCTCTCTCCCTCAACCATTCTACTCTCGATCTCTGCCTCCACATTACTTCCTCTCTCTCTAGCCAATCCTCCAATTTATTTGAAGTTTCTTGCTCAGCGTCGATCATCTCTTGCGTACGCGGTCTACTTCTAATCCTTCCCAACTTCAACTTTAACTTCTTGATTCTGGAGCGGACACTGCCATAACAGTTCTCATTCCAACTTTTGAGCCTATTAGCACATGCCCTGAGTTGAGTCGGCAGTGTGCTTCCTTGACCTAAACCTGCATTCCATATCAAAGCAAACGTTTGTTGAAATGAGTCATCCCTATGCCACATCATTTCATACCTGAATGCTCTTTGTGGTCGTTCCACCTCCCTCCCCTGTAGATAAGCAACAATAGGTTGATGGTCAGAAGTTAAAGCCTCCGATGTCGTTGTTCGCGCCGCCTGACATGTCAGAATTGTTGTTCGCACTTCTGCTACCTCTGGCTCTGCAATGTAGGTTTGTCCAGTATTGTACCCTTCCTCCTGAACCTCCCTTCGGGTTTCCGTACCACCTGTCCATTCCACCATCATTCCACGCTCTGCCTCCTCCGTTGACTTCATCCCCCCCGGTTCGCCACCCTCCTCGTCTACATTCTCCCCACCATCTTCTTCTGTGTCCAACTGTTCTAAGATCGCAAGGTCCATAACTTCAGTCGATTCCGCCCTGAACCATCCTCCAAATTTGCCCTCCTTGTAACTGAACTTGCACTTTTCAGTCTCATGGTTCAAGACCCCACACTTATAACAGAGTGCCGGTAGCCTTTCATACTTGAACCTCACATAAAATGGATGGCCCTCCTTGTTGTTTAAGAAGCATCCCCTCCTGATCGGCTCATTGATATCTATTTCCACTTTGAATCTCACATACTTCCGCTTCAAAGTGTCGTACTCCTTCAGCATGCCCTGACACACCTCCCTGCCACCGCTGCAATATTCTTTACTATAGCCTCCTCCATAAGTAGTAACGGCAGATTATGAATCTGTACCCAAAGTTGTTGTTTATCAAACTAGAGCCTCTTCGGCGGACATGCATTGGACCATCTGCTAAACATCACAGCTGCTCCTCCAAACAGCCAGGGGCCCCCTGTCACTACCCTTTCCATTCTTTCCTTTGTTTTGAACTGCACCACCACCAATGAGTCTTTTACTTCCATAAAGTTCCCCTCATTTTGCATCCCCCAGGATTTCCTCAGAATAGAGTCCATCGCTTGGGTTTGTGAGTTTCTAGTATCGACAGCTTCATCACTAGCGCCCACCTGTATTTCTCCTCAGCCTGCTCCCATGCCCCCGCATCTATTGACACCCTTACTTCTCCTTTCAGCCTCTCCACCAATACTTCCACCTGCTTCTTCATCTTTGGGTCGCCTCCCCTCCCTCCTTCTATGACCTCCTCCGCAGCCATCCCACTACTGTTAGAACTGCTCGCCATCTCCACTACAGCCAGACCACTGTACCCAATGCATGTTAATGAGAGACTTCGTTTAAGGAAGGCCTCGGAAAAATCTCATAAGAGAAAACTCACAGAGAGAGAGAAACCCTTTGACTGGTTAAGTGTTAGCTGTTCGGTCATAATTTTTAAAAATCCACAGCGCTAAAGCCTCACTAATTTAGCACGAACTCATGACGCGTGAGGACAAGCTCCACGATCATTAGGCTAGCCTTGATGGGCATATCTAAAGCTATGAAATCATGTCACAAAATTCCAACAAAAGACGAGCATTAAAAGGTAAAATACTGTAATTTAAAAAGGTTAAAATCACAACAATGATGAAACTTCGTACAAGGTGTTAGGGTTAACTCAACGGATACTATTAAGATTACTATTATTAAATAGGGGTAATTGCAGTAAACCACCATTATAATATGGTGTTTTGCAGTAAACCACCATTATAAAAAAAAATTCGAAACGAGTATATTATAACATCGCCGTTAACAGAAAACCACCAATGACACTATTCCGTTAAAACTTCCGTTAAGTGCGTGTACACGTGGCAATAAAATATTATTTTATATTGAAATTAATTACCAAAAACCACTATTATAATCTCAGTTTTACGAAAAACCACCATTTTAATAACTTATTATCAGAATACTACCACCTGCACTGTTCATGCTAGATCAGAGGCTCATATGATAATTTTACTCGTTGATAAGTATCTACTAGCTACATAGTGCTTCAATTTAATCTTGATGGAAGTCAATGAAGAAAATAATGTAAGAAATACAAAAAGAAACTCTTGTTTGAGAATTTATTATCAATGTTTAATGATTATCGACTGCACGGTTCAATTCTTTTAAACTCGATGGAAGTTAAATATAAATAACTTTCTCATTTTATCTTACGAAATATGATTTATTATATCACTACTTTTAAACTCTAATTGTTTTTCTATATTGATCTTAAAGATCGACTCTGAGCTAAAATATAACAGCTTCTCACCACACCCGCAACTGCAAATATGCTTCCATTAGGTTTCGTGTCTTGTATGGATTATAAATTAATAAACGTGTACTGCTTTACTAATCAAAGATAGCCACAATCATAGCCACAGTCATTTGTGATTATTTGTTAAAATGGTAGTTTTTTGCAAAACAAGACATTATAATGGTGGTTTTCTGCAAAACAAGACATTATAATGGTGGTTTTTTGAAATTGTCTGAATTAAAGTTATATACCCACGCGTCGTATGGCGCGTGTTTTACAATTTCTAACGGAACAGTTAAATTGGTGGTTTTCTGTTAACGGCGATGTTATAATATACTCGTTTCGAAAAAAAATTATAATGGTGGTTTACTGCAAAACACCATATTATAATGGTGGTTTACTGCAATTACCCCTATTAAATAAGAACAATTAGTATGTTGCCGTTTGAAAATGAGAAGTATATTTGGTATACCCAAAAAGAAAAAATCGATAATGATTTGGAACCTAGGGAATATAAAGAATAAATAGATCCATAAAAGGGGAGAAATCCTGTATAAAGTCTTCTTTAGGTATAACATATAAACTATTATAGACCATCAATAAATCTAAATCGACGTTTTGAATTGTTTTAAATTAGTGTCAATTAGGGAATAAAAATATTATAAAAAATTCGGTAGAGGCATTTTAGAAACAACTGTTTAAATTAGTTTCTAATTAGGGAATCAAATTATAAATTAATTTCTAATTAGGGAATAAATTTCAAACATTTCCGAATACCTGATGTTTTTGAATGAATCGTATCTATTGAAATAAACTGGTTACATTTAATGGTTCATGGTGGAATGCTCGATGACCATGATGTCTGATAACTGAATCTATAAAAGACTGAAACTTTTAACTACATGGTTCAAAATGGGTGTAAGGTACTTTATTTATCACTATATGGTTCGTGAACCATACAAGGAAGATCTCTATGGTTTATGAACATACAAGGAAGATCTGTATGGCTCATGAACCATACGAGGAAAATCTATTTGGTTCGAGAATCATACAATGAAAAATATGCATGGTTCAAGAACATACGAAAAAATATGTGAAATCGTACATTAAACTGTAATATGCGGTTGGCAAATATTAAACGATTATTTTGGAAATGTAATTTTGATATATTAATTGTAAAGGTTAAATTACAAATTTGACATTTATGTGATTTTGTATTTATTTTGAAGATCTTTTTATAAACCGTACGATTGAAATTGATTAAAGGTTCAGATTAATTTATATTTTTTGGAAAATCTACCACTTTACGTGTACATCATCTTGGATGGTCTTAGCATTTAAACGGTGTACAAAGTGTAGTTTGGAGGGATAAAGTGGGAAGGCCATACCCTACAGTAACATCAAATATTAAAAACTAAGTACAATCAATGGTATTACGCCCTTTTTTTCAAAATCAGTTTGCTATCTTTGTTATCACGATATAGTTCATATGGTTTCATCGCAACAGTGCATATCATAGTGACGGTATTTTGAGTGTCCAAGATGCAAGTTTAAAAATCTTTGCTCTTCTGAGGCAATACAATAATTCAAGCTCTGTTTATTCCTCTCTTTGCCTCCAAAAGGTTATCTAAAGTTTAATAGTGATACTGCCTTTGACTGTGAATCAGGAGCAGGAGGTGTTTGAGTGCTTGCAAGAGATGAGGAAGGGGTGGTGATATTTTGCAGAGCCTATTTTGTTAGTAAAGGAACAAGTGTATTGCTTATGGAATGTGCAACTCTGCTGCTTGCTATGTGATCAGCTTTGGATTTAAATTATGACAAAGTTGTGTTCGACGATAATTGCTTTCTTGTGAACTCTTTGGATAGAAGATGTATATTTCCGCATCAAGAGGTTAAATATTTTCAGGAATGTTCATCTTTGCTTGTCAGTCATCATAACTGGATGTTGAGTTTGATTCAGAGAGAGGCGAATGAACTAGCTGATATTATAGCCAAATTTTCATTTCAAAATATTTGGAGCTGAATGAGAGTAGATTGTTGCCCGATAATTCCAGGGTAAGTTCTAAGCTAGTCTAAGTCCTCTTTCTTGTTTTTTCCGGTTTATGTTTTTTCATCAAAAAAATATATGGTATTATGCCTTTTGGTCAACATGTCAAAGTTGCAAGTTTCGTCTGTTGGCTAGTAGTAGTTTGATACTCCATAGTTGAATTTGTGGACTTTTGAATGATTGGTGGGAAATCAATTCGTTTGATTTTTTGAATGGTCAGTACCAAAATTTGGTAAAGTCCTGGACATGTCAATGTTTGTAAAATTAAACCAAGTATTAAATGTAGTTTACTTTATAGTACTCCCTCACTTTCGTTTGTTTGTCTAAAAATACATATTTCATAGTTTTCAAGAAATGAAAAGATAGATGATGTGCGATTGTGAATGAGTTGTTTAGTGAATACAGATAAAGATAAAATATATGGTTGAAAATGATTGAAAGTTGACAAATATTATGACCAATATTGAAGAACATGAGTAGCATTTTTAGTAATATGATAAGTCTCTGGTAATTTCAGACAGAGAGTATGGCTTATGGTTACATGGACCACTTGGCTATTGATGGCAGTTCGCACATAATATTGCTCATTGCTTGATGTCATTAGATTTCAAAATAATTTATGCAAGTGAAAGTGTAATATTAAGGTAGGAAATAGCAAAAAAAACTAGGCAAAGTGCAAGTGAGAGTCTAATGTAAAATAAATCACATTTTGCTTATTTCCATTCAAATGAAAAGTTTCACAAACTTAAATCATTCTAATCTTCAAGAGATGAATGGGTTGTGTTCGGTAATCTACGCCCGCGGATAAATGAGCTGAAGAGGTGTAAAGCCCTCGACGGCTGTGCATATGGCACCATGTGAGCAGCACCCCTCACAGTTGCAAAGGTTAAAAGATTTCCGTACTCAGTTGCCCAACCTCCAGCCTTTTAAAGAGAAAGATTAGCAGTTTTTTCCTTAGTACTTCAAAACGACAAATTATAATTTTTAAAAAACTATCACTTACTTGCTTTTTGTGGAACCAGGTTCCGTAGGGAACTGTAACTTTGAAGTTCATATCATGAGCAAGTTCCCGGATGAGAGTACGTGATCCCAATAGTGGAACAACTGAGTCTTGGTCCCCACTACAGCCACGTAAAATTTTGTTGTTACATTTTAAGCTATATGTTAATGCGAAATAAAATTATTGGTCCTTGATCATGCCGAACCTGAAAACCCAGACTGTTATTTTGTTATTGATTATCCTTTTAAGAAGCGGAAGCATGTCGAGGTTGCCATCAGTGTCACTGTAGTTTAAAACTCTGTCAATAAAAGAAGAAACCAATATGAGTCTATGATGAACCAGTCATTTACAAGATACAGAACATTACAAGTCAGAACAAAAACTTAGTTACCATAAAGGATATAAAATAAAATTAGTATTATCTTCCATGGGACTAATGATACTGAAGAGCTGCGTTCAATTTAACAACAACAATAAGACGAAACAAGTGTTGTCATTAAGCCAAACATACTATGAGGTCGAATAAGTATCATACCCACTACACATGGACCATGGATATTGAAGTTTGGTACGGTTAGCATGAAGAGCCTTCTGAACTTCGGGCAGGTTGAAATAAAAGCGTCTCTCGTAACTCATGCAAACATCAACTCCATAACTTATCTTCGTAGCCTGTGGCACTCAAGGGAAAAACTCAGGGAAAGAAATTTGCTTTTAGAAGATTGAATTAGGTTTAAGGAAGACAGAACATACCATTTTCCGCAATCTCAGCTCCTGTTCTACTATAGATGGATAACATACATCGAGGATCACATCATAATTGTTGATATAATCGCCAACAATTGTGTTTGCTTGTTGAATGGCGTTGTTGCAAGAATCAGATTGGTTATGAGAACCAGAAAATGTGTAATCCTCAAAATCACAATCATTCATGATCGCAAGACCAACTTCATCAGAAATCATTCCATGCGACCAGAAGTATTCATAAGTTGAGGGAATATCACGATCCAGTTTCAACAGTGGATTCCCAATCTATACAAATCGAAATGCCAAAACATCAACGCAGTTGCTATTATCCATTGATCGAGTATGACAACTTAATTGTAAATGAAATAATTGGAAGAGTATCAGTTGTCTTACAGCAACTCCTTTGATGTTGAACTTTGACTCGGTGGAATGTTCATTGTGGTCTAGTAGCTCAATTGCCAACTGTGGAATATAATGACCTGGAAGGACAATATGTGATCAAGTAAGCATTAAAATACAGTACAGAGACCTCAAATAACAGTCATCAGCAACTAAATGGGTAATATTTGTCAACCACAAATTCAATATTTTCATCCACTTTTATTCCGACCAGATGCAATTTTTCCCAAAAGAGCAGGCTAAACATAGAATAGAAACCTACAAAAGTGTGGAATTTGTTGCAGACGTGTGTGGTATCATTCTTTTCATACGTGAAAGTACATATGATTGCTAGACATGTGTTTTTCATTAATAAGTGAACTATCCATTGATTAGTTTAGTTTCAGTGGAGTGGTCCCTTCCACGCGTATAGGTGTGAGAATTAACAGTACCTAGCAGCAAAGTCCGCAACTTTATCACAGGACCGCACAAGCACTTATTCCCTCACGCTCACAAAATCAATTCTCACTACCAAGAAGACATCTTAAACCTTAAATAATTCTGAATACCTGCGTAGCTCTCTCCAGTAAGGAAGAGATCCCTAGATTTGAAAGCTGGAAATTTCTTGAACCATTCACTTAAAAAAACACGTAAATCCCTGGCTATAAAAAACCATTATCCTCTCATCCATCCATACTAAATTCATAATAACACCTCCAAAGAGGATATTAACAAGTAATAAAAATGTACCTGACTTTGCATCACCAGTAGTGTAATCCGAACTCGTATTCGAATAAGACCACCCTACTCCAGCAGGAGACTCAACAAACAAAAGATTCGACGCTATTCACATACACAAAAATCCATGATTTAGAACACAATCCTGTCATTTAAATAAACAACGAAAAGAAAAGTAACAAATAAAACCTTTGTTCCATGACATTGAGTTTATTCGAAGACCACGCCCATCTCCTCTAGGAAAAAAAGGCCCCAACTCAGTAAACGCCCCTCCTCCCATCGACGAGCATCCCGGCCCTGCAATCCACAATTCCACATACACATAAACATCATCACAACACATCACATTACATTGCAATTTTAAAAAATGAATTCAAAAATAATAAAAAGGAATGTAGTGAGTGAAAGCGAACCTCCATTGAGCCAGAGAGTGAGAGGCTTAGAGTGAGGATCCTTATCAGCTTCAACAAAGTAGTAAAACAAACTCCGACCGGCTTTCAAATCGACGTCGACGTACCCAGCAAATTGACGGAAATTGACCGGTGGTTGACCAGGTAGCTTCTCCACCAAATCCTCAGCCGGAAAGCCGTAAGCGAATCCGACGAGGAAACAAAGCAACAGTAACCGGCGCATACTTCGAGGCTGGAAGGAATAGAGAGAGATAGCGACCAGCACAAGTTTTTGAAATTCGGATTGGATGGGTTTAGAAGGATTTATTGGGAAACGTGATGCTTTTTTTATGATTTAATTATTATCATAAATCATTTGTTTCTGTTTTGCTCCGAATTTTGAGTATTTGATTTTTGAATTTTTGGATCTCAATTTAATAGATTACACTAAATGATGCTGATAATGCTCCGAGTATATTTAATGACGGGATTAGTGTGATTAATTACTAGTTTGATTCATGATTAATTTTGTGATTGTGTTTTTTCACTTTAAGTAAAAAGTGGTTATTCTATTATGGGAAAAGATCGAATATGACGTATATTTTCTCATTAAACGTTGAGACAAAATTATAATAGTTGATTAACAATAAACCAGCGGATAGGATTTAAAAATTAAAAATAACTGTCAAATTCAATCATCTCGTATTTTTTGGAAATCCAATCGCTCAATTTATTAAAAATCAGTTTAATCTCAATCATCAAATTAATGAAATCAACAGTTAATATAATGTTATCTTAACCCATTCTTCTCATTTTATTTTATTAGTAATTGATATTATACATCTGGAGGCATTGTGTATGTTACTGATATCTACAGTTAATATAATGTTATCTTAACCCATTCTTCTCATTTTATTTTATTAGTAATTGATATTATACATCTCGAGGCATTGTGTATATTACTGATATCTACGAGGAATTAAACTGCAGTGGTCTTGTAAAAGATTAGCCATCATAAAGATATACTCCCTCTGTCCAATAATTTATGTCTCATTTGATGCTTTGCATGGTTTTTAAGGAAAGAAAAAAAAGTAAGTAAAATAATAGTTGTGTGGTGATGAAAGAAAAAAAGTGATTTGATAGATAATAAGTGATGAAAAAAAGAAGAGATAAGAGAAATATGTGGTGGAAAACTAAAGAAGATATGTACACTTATGGTAAGATTTAGAAATGAGAAGATAATTTTGGGACACTCAAAAAGGAAATGAGACATTAATAATGGGACGGAGGGAGTAGTTTATATCATAATTTATTTTGATTCACTACAAATCTATATATAATATATCCCTTTCTAATTTTTGAAGAGTGTGCAAAACTATATGCTTTCTCCGTCTCACTATATTTGTCAAATTTTTCATTCTCAAACACTCATTTTACTTATTTTCATATATTTAAACTTTAAATTTCAGTCACTTTTATGCTTTTCACAGTCTAAAATACAGAAACAAATAAGAACTTTTGGTGGATTATTTTCAGCAATTGATTGATTGATATCTTGAGCTATCCACCATTTTTAAGAGTTATGTTACACACATTGGGAGTGGGTACTTATCGAATTATCGGATTCTGACATTTGTTACAGCAAAGTATAGATAGGAGACGCGTAGAGAAATAGTATCAAAATAGCGCAAGTAGTTTTGTGTAATCAAGGGAAAGGCGAGGGTAATTTTTTTCATTTTGACCGTCGGTATACATTGACACATTGGAGTTTTCCATTTTAAAATGTTTGACATATTCATGATCAATGACATTTATTTATTTATTTATTTAATTTAGTGAAAGTAGACAACTATTCACAAGTGTTGCTAGTGCATGGACGCTAAGTGATTATCAAACGTTAGAGTGACGAAAATGTTATTGGAAGATGCACAAAATAAAAGAGGGGAAGAATATTTTTGGAATTGAGAAATGTTAATTGACCATAATGCCCTCAGACATTACTATTCCCTTCATACACGGGTGGACCGGACCATTATGATCCTTTTAGTCCTCGGTGTGTATCGAGGACATGTGCATCAGGTATTACTCTTATTTCATTTATGTGCACTAAATTTCATTTCAATGATATGATTTTGCTATGCTTACTAAGTTGGGAAATGTCTAATGCACCTGTACTTGATGGATCAAAATAATTAAAACGTTGTCAGTAGCTCAACTCAAGTTGAATGTCACATCAGCGCCAAGTTTAATTCAGCCAATCAGAAGCGAATATCACGTTGACACTAGAAATGAAAACCGTTGATAAGTGTGTCGATCCAACTATCAGCTTCAAGAGTATAAAAGCTAAGAAAGCAAACCATAAGAGTAAGCAATGGCGGGATCTTGATTAATTGTGATACTGTGTCGTTTTATTTATGTCATAGTGTGTTGTAATTAGAGAAACTACAAAAAGTCAATTGTAAATAGGTACCGAGTATATAAGTCTGTATTTTTGTTACACATTTTAATACAAGTAAAATTTCCTAAATTGAATTGACCGCCATCTGCTCCGGCGAGTTCCTCCGCCATTGCTCGGATTTCTGATCTTCTCCGCATCTATGTAACGCTGTCGTCTGTCTGTGACGGCGACACTCATGCGTGGAGCATCTTGTAGATAGGTTGTTATGTTCAACGTGAGTTAAGGGTTGTAAAGACGTTCTCAGTGCTGCATTTCATAGTGGCTGATTTTAATAGTGCATCTCCGAGCATGGGAAGCTAAATGAGTATTAAATTATTTTCGGTTTCATATAAGTTCGATAAAAATTTGGTGTCTTTATTTCCACTACAATTTATTTACTTTCTTGTACATGCAAATTAGACGTTTTCAGTTCTTGAAGTATAGATTCAATATATGACTTGATCAGAATAGTATTGAGTAGATAGGGTATATTATTGTCTGAGTTCATAAAAATAAATTAACTTTTCTTAGTTCACAAATCATCATAACCAACGTCGATGATTCTAGCATTACTATCATGAGATTCATTCTTTTTGATGGAATCCTAAACCCTACTTTTCATCCGTTAATTGTATTTTATCAATGCATTAGATTGTTCAACACATTAATGAGATAGTTGAGTTGTACTCCCTCTGTCCCTAAATGTTTGTCCACTTTTCATTTTGGGTGTCCCCTTAAGTTTGTCACATTTGCTTTATTCTCAACTACATATTCTATTTTTCTACTCATATACATATAAATCATTTATTCTCAACCACACATTTTGTACCTTTTTTCTTCCTTAATAATCGTGTCGGTTGTCCTTTTTGACAAACAAATGGGGACGGAGGGAGTATATGTTTTGCATATGACATGCACATGACAAATGCAATGATGTGGTACAATCTCAGTTATTGATAAAATATAATCTATGAATAAAATATAGGGTTCACGAATTCATCCAAATAAATTGATTCTCATGATACAACCTCATATCATATCTACACCAAATCAATTGACTGTAATAAGGAAGCGTTCATGTGCAAATGGTACATACACGTGGCACGATTATATTCTCGACAGTTCGGGTATGAAGTGGATCTCTTAAGAACCGCAGTCATCGAAAACATGGCTGATCTCAGTACCATTACTGCGTTCTTTGTGGAGCACCTAATTACTTAAATGCCTTAAGGGATGTAGAAGCTAGATCATATTTGGGCACAAGTTCAAATAGGAAATTCTGTTCAATCGAATTCTTGATTTAAAAACATCAAATAAAATTTACCCGTGCAAAAAATTGGGTTAATCGAGAAACTAATTCGGCCACAGTACTACACAAAAATGGTGAAGCAGTATGCACATGTGTGCTCCATTGGCTGCTCAGTTTATTCTAATGCAGACTTGAACGAACAAGCATGCTGATATATGTCAATTTTTAGGTTGCAGTCACAAAAGGATACCATCACACCGATGTCCGGCGAGGAAAAGGAACATATGAAATTGAACAAGTATGATATCAGTCATGAGTATAGTTCAATTGAATTTTTTTCGTTGTTTACTTTGACTTAACTATTTACACATTTTGATTCATTTGCACATTTCGACTTTTTTCACTAAAAGACAAATAATTGATAAAGTGATTTGTGCACTGTTAGATCAAATTGATCAACGGTGGTCGCAAGGTCTCAAATATGGATGTTGACTCGGTCTCAAATGAGTGTGCCCCTATCAGTCATTGCCGTCCATACAATGCATAAAAAGACATAAAAAGAGTACCAAACACTGCGTCGGCAGTGAGGATACCAAATGCGACCACAATATGCTTCCAAACATGGAAACTCATTATATTATAGCATGAAGTTCCAATATTTTGAAATAAGTAGAATGACACAATTGTCTGAATTAGTTTGAAACCCAATATGGATGACCAGTGGACATATACCAAATTTAAGTCTAGATAGAATTGCCACCCCTCAATGCCAAGACAAGATGGAGAACAGACCCACCCTCGATGTTGTAGTCCTTGGCAGTTTTGTCGTCTCCGAGCTGCTTCCCAGCATAGATAAGCCTGCAGAGGAGCCACATCAAAACACTTCAAGTATGATTCATAATATGTTTGATTCACTGTGAAGGAGAGACAAAGTAACAGTACACAAGAAGGTTATCAACAAATACAGATAGCAAAGGCCAAACAACTACGCCAATTTAACTCAAGTATGTTCAGGCTAGCATGCTACCAGAAACTGTTAGAACTTAAAATCACATTACATAATGATCTTATCGTCATAATGGTCTTTAATCAAAACTCAGAATTACTATAACTCAAATCAGATACAAAGGTGCAGAAAAAGAGACCACATCCGCCAAAATAAGAAGACAGTTGGAACTTAAAAACTCTATTTTACTCATTCCACATGCAACCATGATAATAAACATAGAGTGCGACTAATCTTAAATCTTACAATTCCAATATGGATCAACTATAACTTGTATACTAAAATTAACAATCCTTGTATGTAACATGCCTATATGCTCGTAGTATAATAACTTGAGTTTCAAGATGATATTTTAAGACTATGCTTTTATCTACCACTAATTTCTCAAGCGCAAAAAGAAAGAAAAGTTCAACTCAAAAGAGATGACACAGCTCCAAAAAGAAAAAAGAAAACCTTTGTTGAACGGGAGGAATCCCTTCCTTCTCTTCAACCCTTTCCTTAATCCTATCAATAGTATCAGTCGGTTCGATATCAATCTCAATTTCTTTACCAGTAAGAGTCTTGACTTTGATCATAGTCCCTCCTCTAAGCCTCAAAACAAGGTGAAGAGTCGATTCCTTCTGTATATTATAATCAGCAAGCGTCCTTCCATCCTCCAACTGTTTACCAGCAAAAATCAATCTCTGCTGGTCCGGAGGGATCCCTTCCTTATCCTGCACAAAAATCATCCAAATCTTAATTACAATTATAAAAAATAAAGAATCAACTGGAAACCCTAATTTAGGAATCAGATATGAAACCTGAATCTTGGCTTTGACGTTGTCGATTGTATCGCTAGACTCGACTTCGAGAGTGATTGTCTTTCCGGTGAGGGTTTTGACGAAGATCTGCATGATGAGTTCGATCGGATGGGATTCGATTGATGCGTAGGGTTTACGGAGAGAAGCGAAAGCGAATGCTTGAAATGTTGAACTGGTTCTGAAATTCGCGTGCTATTTTAATTAATTGCAATAAAATAGAATATTTTTATAAGTTCTGATAATTAAGGGTATTTTTATATATCATTTATTTTGTACTCCCTCCGTCCCTATTTATAGTGAATGTTTGGTGTTATGCACGTAGATTAAAAAGTGAATATATGAAGATAATAAATGAAGAAAGAGAATAGTTGTGAGAGATGAATTGGATAAAAAATGATTTGATTGATAATAAATGATGAAAGAGGTTAAAAGTAGTGCAATAAATGAGGAAAGTGAATGTTCATTTATAGAAACGTTCACTATATTTTGGGACACCCAAAAAGGAAACGTTCAATATAAATAGGGGACAGAGGGAGTAATAGATTATGGTTAGGGTTTTATGTACAGTAGATATGGATGTAGTTCGAATTAATCAAAAATGAATTTTGTGAAGTGATGAAACATGCTCGTGTTTATTTATTTTCAGCTCAATAATTGATATTGATAAACGTTAAATTTGATTGGTTCTTGTGAGCAAAAATCTTCTAATTTAAGTAAATATTGGAAGACAGCAAGAGTTAAATTTTAATCGTTGAATTTGATAATTTGACGGTTGAGATTAAAGTTGGTTTTTGATAAATTAGGCGGTTAAATTTGTAAAAAACTCTAGCGGTTGATTTTGACTATATTCTCGAAGTTTAAATCAGCAGGATCAACTTGAAATATGATTCCCGCTATTTGAATCAACGAGATCAAATCCAGTACAAAGTGCACGTTGCTTATTCCACACTTAAAATTAAATTTCACTAATTTCTCTAACAATCCCTCACCAAAGACGACAATCAAACACAGAGTCAATTTTAAATTATTAGATTCTGAACATTATCTGTACAATTTACACATGGTCATTAAAAGCGATTCTTCTTCTCATCAATTTCAAAAGTCTTCATCTTCTCACATTCATGTTGAAAATGTCTGAATTTATGAAATTTTAAACATTCTACAATTAATTTAGCGTTGTATTCCACCTATTTTTTTAACGACCCACAAAACTAGTAGCTCCTTTTGAACTCGTTGTATCTTTTCCAAATACTTCTCTCACACATTAAATTAATCTTTCAATAATATTTGACTCAAACTATTTTAAAGTATTTCTCTCACACTTTCTCTCTCGAAATACCTTTATTCACATTACACTAATCGTTTTACTTACGATTTGAAACCGAGTTGTACAAATAAAAAACTCTGGCTCCTGATGATTATGTAAAAAAATAATCTGAACTGCTTTAAATACTAGATTTACTAAAAACTAAATTAATAAATACATCCACTAACAAAATTCACCGTCTTTATACCACACCTATAAACAAACATCTAGGTATCGTGTATACACGAAATAAGAATGTCTCGTAGTGTTATACTGACTTTTATTATTCCCCAAATTATTCTTATCCCTATTTTTATTTATGGCCGTAAAATATGAACGTCTTATCGACGTTTGTAAGTTTATTACAATATCAACAACGAGTATGATTATAGGAGGACGGATAAATAAATATGAGACAATAAGACATAATCTCAATTGATGAATACTAATAATCCAACGGATGAGACTTGATTCAAAAAAAATAACCGTCAATTTCAACTGCTAGGGTTTTTTGTAAATACAACCGTCCATTATATAAAAATCAACTTTAATCTCAATCGCTTATTAATCTAATCTAACTATTAATATTAATTCCTTCCGTCTCACCTAAACTCTTTTTTTCTGTTGAACTTTACCGTACCAAAACCATTTGGATAATTTGATAAGTATTAAGTGTTAGATTCATGAGCAAAATAGTGGTTTTGTGGGGATAGAATTAAAGAGAATAAATAAATAACTTGATATGAATTTGTGCACCTTGATTATTTAAAAAAAGTGGAGTAATTGAAGCCATTCATTAATCGTTTGCAGTGCAGCTTTTCTTCGTACCTTGTAGCAGCTACATATGATCATAGTATTGAGGTTCACCTCTAAGATGCAGAGGTAGGTGACCAACCAGAATAGGGCTGCCAAATGTCAGTTGCACCAATGTCTCATTGATGTCTCCATCGATCTAAACAATTCTTTAGATGATAAAGGGAGCGGTTTATTGTTTACAAGACAACGAAAACTATGTAATGCTTGTTGAATTTGAACCCTCAAAAATGATGCAATGTAAATGCCAAGGGTAGAAATCAACATTGGAAGTTCATATACTCATATACAGATATTGCATATTGCTAATACAGCGGCAGTCCAATGCACACTGCCTAGTATGACTTTATGCTTCCTAGTGTTCGCACTTCTTCATTTTTTTCTTATACACAGAAGAAAATGTTGAACATACCTATATCATAAGCTGGAGAAGAAGTAAGGCATCGGACTGTACATTTCTTTGTAGCTACCAGATATCATCGAACTTAGTTGCCACTGGTGGATGTATCTCCTCATTTTCCAACTCCATCTCCACCTGTGGCTCACCAAATCATCAGTCTCAACTGCCGCTAAATTCTTTAAATCCACAATTGATAGCTCGTCCAAACGTCTCACTACCAGATCTGCTGCAGAAAGTTCATACACAGGATGCTTGCTGGCAACAGCAACACACTTCATTCTTGCATCATGGGCAGCCTCCACTGTTTGATTTGAATTCCCAAACACAATACATCTTTCAGGTATGAACTTGAGAAGCTGAGCTGCATAAATGAACATCTCGGATCAGGCTTTCCCCTGTGAACATCCTCTGCAGTAACAATAGCTGTGAAGCAACCTTCAATCCCAATATTTACAATAGCATTCTCCAGAATCCTTCTTGGGCGAGTGGAAACCAAAGCAATTGGTATGTTGTAATGCATTAAGACATTCACAAACTCCTGAGATCCGTTTCTAAGACGATAAATCCCACCTTGTACAGATTGGTAGATATCCTCCTTCCTTATAGCCATCCTTCTAACCTGCGACGGATCCCTCGACCAGCAAAGAACCTCAGAGATAGCTTGCTCAGTTTCATCCCCTCTGCTCTCTTAAGCATAAAGGCAGGCGGAGGCGACTTCCCTTCCTCTTCCGCAAGTGCAAGCCAAGCCTGTTTCTCCAAATCGGATTGTCTTCTATCAACACTCCTTCCCATTCAAATATAGCACTGAACCATCCACTGCCCATTCTCTCTTGCCTTAGCAACGGATTATGCAACGAGGGATTATCAGCTTTGTTCTCAGGCGGCCAAGCCCCAATTTTCCTATCGACACCCACATCAACCTGGTAACCAAATTCACTAGGCACTTCCTCTTCTTTCCTAAACGAATACACTTCTTTAGTCAACCCTGTAGCACGATTAACAACAGGCAACACTCCTACCCCTGCTCCTCTCTTCCTAGTTATCGCAGCAGACGATGATGCCGAAGAAGAAGTTGACATCCTGCGTGAAAACTCAGTCAACAAAGGCCTACTACATCCATGAACCTTCCTCCCAATCCCACTCCCACCAACACCAGCGAATAGCCTGTGCCCGAGAAATGAAGTAGCAGCGATTGACTCCACCATCATCAAACAGATCAGTCTCCACAAACCCTTATTTTTCTTTCGAATTCGATATAAGCAAGATTGACAACACCAGCTAAAATCTAAACTTTTCTTCAGTAGCTTCGATTCTTATCAATTCTAAAAACACCCAATTTTACAGAAACCCTAAAAACCTAGAAACTTCGGCCCCAGGAACAAAAGAACCGAAATCGAAGACGAATCAAACACGGAATGATCTGAAAAAAGAGCGAATTTGACGATCGATCGATTAGGTGAAGTAATCTTGATTCGATAACAAGAAGACAAAAATTGGGAGAAAAGAAGAAACGTACCTGAGGAAGGAAGAAGAGGCCGGCGAGCGAATGCGATGATTGGAACTGAGATGAATGTGTGTTGGCGTGTTGCGTGTTGGCGTCTTTGCTTTCTCGTTCTCTCTAAATACATATAAAGCTTCGGAGTTTATTTTCTTTTAACTCAAGTTTGGAATTTTTGTGGTTCACAAAGGATTTGTTTTCTGGAAGCGAAGGTTAACACGTAGGGTCATGTCTCAAAATGATCTCTAATATTATGGAAATGAGTGATCGTTTGATGTGAATATGACCGAAATTTTGATCATGTAAAATACTTCATCTGTCTCAAAATGTCTGTCCATCTTTTTTATTATTTAAAAGATATAAAATAATCAAAGTGGATAAACATTGTAAGACGGAGGAATATCGTATAATCAGCTAGTAAAAAATTAGGGTATGAATCAAAATTCTTGATAATATGTTCCTCAAATATTTTATATTCGAATAATCATTTCAGATGCAAATCGGTTAATGTGTCCCATATTGTTAAATTCATAGCAAAATTAAAATGAAAACAATACAGTCCAAATATTCTAAATATAAACATTGTCGATGTTGTATGATTTATATATTCACATATGATGATTTTTTAACCATGTTTCATTGGTTTTTCAGCAATACATCTAATGATGTGTTTACAAAGGATGATTCATAAATTTACAAAAGATGTTTCATGAATCATTTTTCTTTAATTTTTGAATAATATATGTAATGAAAATTAAGTTCAAGCAAACGTGCATCTGAATTAATTTTTTTAAACTAATTTGAATAGCTCAACCAGCTATCAATAATTAAGGGATTAAATAATTATGATGTTTTAAAAATATTTTTCACTAAATTAATTGCAGTTGTACCCTTTGAATATTAAATTTGAGTAGAGATCAGGTGAAAACAATATTATATGTTATAAACTATAAACATATCTAGGTCATACATCTGTAAAAATCATATGGTTTCAAAATTGGGTCGAATTTCAATTCGAAAAACATATTTAATGATTAAATTTAATTTTAAATCAAACAAAAGAGCATATTTGGAATCAAAATAATCTTAAAGAAACGATTAGCAAAAATTATGGGATTGTGATATTCCATTCTTAAACCTCTCATTTTCAAATTCTACACCAAATCGACCAAAAGGATGTCGTGGATTTTTGTTCTTTCTGACAAATTAATCAAATCGTTGTAGGAGAGCTAGCCAACGGACCCCATCTTCTGATGGATTAAATCCAGTGTGTTCGCGATTCTTATTCGAATGTAAATTGAACTAAAAGTTAAGTCGGCAAGGATTCCGATGTATCTAACAATTTTTGCTTAAAATTGCAAATGTAACACATCAATCACATATATACTCGGCATTTTTTTAAATCATACATCTGAATGATTCAGCTGATGAATGATTCATAAAATTACAAAAGATGATTCATGAATCATGTTTCATTTGTTTCTGAACCATATATCTAGTTACAATGATCAAATGATTCATGATTCATAAATATATAAAAGATGGTTCATGAATAATGATTCATTGGGTTTTTGAACAATAGATCTAATGAATGTTAAGTTTAATTATATAATCATGTTTAATACAACATTCTTACTTGAGTAACTTTACCTAAGATGCATAAATTTAAAATGGAAGGTTCATGAACCATGCAATGCAAATTAATGAACCATATAGTAATCGTGCTAAGGTTGATATATGGTTCATACATTTACATTAAATGGTTCATGAACCACACTTCGTTAAGCTTTGAACAATATTTACTAAATCATTTGAGTTGTAACATACACCATGACTTTATAGATATTTAGTAAAATCAAATCAGTGGGCTACATTTATACTAATTGAAATTAACAAATGATATGGTTCATAAAGTTATAAAGAATGGTTCGTGAACCATGTTTCATTAATTAGCGAATCATACGTATGTTAGCCAATTAAATACATCTAGTAATCTTGGTGCACATTAATATGTGCATAAAATTTGTGTATTTATGTAAATATCTTGGGTATGAATATATATAATAATTATGCAAGGATATTTTTGAAATTATTAAAATAAATAGGGGTATATTAAGGATGTGAATTGTGGCTTCAAAAGAAACCGTGAATTCCATCCCTTGTGCTTTAAATATAGTAGAGATTACGAATCAAATTTTATTAATTAACTATCAAATTTATTTTCTGAAAAACAAACGAAACACACTTAATTTTTCAATATATGTGGTGAATAATTCAAAATTGGAACCATCATTATATGGTTGCCATAATTTAAGGAATCATTTATATAAATCTTTAATGAAAATATTGATGATTGGGTTAGCGAAAATGACCTTCTCAAATTAAAGATGACATTTAATCAAACTTATTTTAACCGTTCACATAAATTTGATGAATGGATAGGATTTGTTTATAGTTTTTACGTAATGTACTTTATTGATCTTTCACCTTAAAATTTAATATATTCAATGATTAAATATACAATATGATTAAATCTAATGAATAGTGGAGATTACGTTTTATTATATAATCAATCTATCACTTTTCATATGATACATGAATAGCAAGAATCTATCTGTTTGAGAGAGTAATTTTTCGAAGATACATATTAAATTTTGTGAAATGTTGGTCTCATCCTTGATTTCTAGATACTCAACCATTCATATTGATAATGATCAATTTCTAACTATTTTTGATTTATTATTACCCTAAACCTTATTTTAGTCTCAACTGTTATATAAAATTAATAGTTTGGATGTTGTTAGACTTTTAAAAATATTACATGTCCGATGTCCCTTTGATCTGACCTCTTGATAGATAAATTTAATTTTGAGATAATTAATTTGGAAAATGACACGTGGTTGTCATTGACAATTAAAAATATCCATTATTGGATTGTCTAATATACCATTAACAAAAAAGATATGGTTGAATTGATATTTTTTTCTTTTGAAACCACAATTCATCTTGCCAAATTACCTTACTTCAATTAATAATTATTTATTTGATATGATATGATCGTTACCGGATTAAGCTCGATGAGGACAACTGATTTTTTGTGAGACGCAAAGACATCATTTCAACCGTTGAATTCTATTCATGTAACGGTTGATATTGATAAACATCAATTTCAACCGCCCGTATTCTTTGCAAATGCAACTGCCATATTTAAATAAAACCAATTTTAAGTTCTTCCATCTTACAAACACATATCTTGTCTGCTGATCTAAACCCGATAGTTACCCATATGAATAGTTTTATATGTATAAAAAACTCTATTTTTAGCACTTTTATGTGCACAAAACTACTAGTTGGAAATAAATGATATAGAATTAAAGATGTTGATTTCTTCCTTATAAAATTGATTTGCCTCAAACATTTTATAAAAATTCTAAAAAGTTGCAAACAAAATTAAACTGTTTGCTATTGCTGTTTACTTAAGGGTTAATTACAGATGACCACCCGCATAATATGCCATATTTCATGCCACCACCCTTATATTGTAATATTACATTCGACCACCTTTATAACTAAAAACTTTCCAAAGAACCACCTCAGTTAACGGCAGTTAACGGAGAGGGTGGTTAAATGGAAACAAAATTGATTATAAAGGTGGCGAAGTGGAAACATATTTATTATAGAGGTGGTTTATTGTAATAAAAATACTATTATTATATTAAAAAATTAATATATTTAACGGTAACGGTGACAGTACAGTGCGTGGGTGGTTGATTGGAAATTTTATACTTATAAGAGTGGTGGAATGTATTATTACAATATAGGGGTGGTTTGGTGGAATATAGCATATTATACGGGTGGTTATCCGTAATTAACCCTTTACTTAATGATTCTATTAAATCCAAAATCAATGAGTATCAGAAACCACGACTCTTTTTATCCAACTACTTTGTTCATTATACTAAAAAGTACTCCATCTAATAATTTGACAAAAGGTATGAAGAAATATGATTGTATGAAAATATAAGATTAGACACATATGTTCAAAATAAATAGAACATATGACTGAAGAAATATGAAAATAAAAAACATTAATCCATTGTTAGCTCAGAAAATATTTATTAAGGTTGACGTTGACTTTCATCTTTGCATTTAGTGTAAAAGAGGTAAAGCTATCTCTGTCGTTTATGTTGTTTGCTGACAAAACAACACTAATGTCTTCACCATGTCCTCATTTTTCTTCGGAAGATCAGAAGTGTCATGAATTCCCTTGAAACTATTTATGCATTTTTCCACAGAATCATCAGCAGCTGATGTTGTTACGTACATTCACTGTCTTAAAGTCATTCTTATAAAGAACTTTCCGAGCTCTGTTAATATCTCCTACGGTTTCATGATAATATTTGACACAATCTTAGTAACGCTGCTTAAGTTCAGGATCACGCGTAGTTCTCCAAAGTTCCAAGGCTAAACGGTGATTTGATGTGGCGGTACCGAGAGCTACTTGAAAATGAATGCTTTGACACCTAAGAGAGACCAAAACCTGGCCAAAGTTCCACAAATTAGAAAGTGTCAAATAATTTAGGGTTAATTACAGATGACCACCCGCATAATATGCCATATTCCATGTCACCACCCTTATATTATAATATTACATTCGACCACCTTTATAACTAAAAACTTTCCAAAGAACCACCTCAGTTAACGGCAGTTAACGGAGAGGGTGGTTAAATGGAAACAAAATTGATTATAAAGGTGGCGAAGTGGAAATATATTTATTATAGAGGTGGTTTATTGTAATAAAAATACTATTATTATATTAAAAAATTAATATATTTAACGGTAACGGTGACAGTACAGTGCGTGGGTGGTTGATTGGAAATTTTATACTTATAAGGGTGGTGGAATGTATTATTACAATATAGGGGTTGTTTGGTGGAATATAGCATATTATACGGGTGGTTATCCGTAATTAACCCAATAATTTATGTGCTTTTAAGTTTTAATGTCTTTTCTTTTGATGAACCTTTGATTGATAAACCAATTTAAATCTCAACCTTTGATTGATAAATTTTAATGATTTAAATTTTGTCCCACTATTTTATAATTATATTATGTCCTTCTACATCTTCACCCTACCTGGCAATACTTCATAGTAACCATAATAAGCACAAATATAAACGCGTAATATTAGTCGAAGGTGAAAAGTTCGAGGACATACATATTTTAGTAAGACGGAAGGACATGATCTCAGCTGCTGATTTTTATCAATCCAACTGTTGACATTGATAATTATCAATCATCAACCTCCCGTGTTTTTTGCAAATCCAACAGCCAATTAATTAAAACCAACTTTAATCTCAACCGTCAAATTTATTAAATTAACGGTCAAGATATGTCTCATTAGAACCCAATTCACTCGAAGTATACTTTGTCTTGTCTACATTTAGTATGCTATCTTCTTTTCCTGAGCAATCGAAAAAAGAAGATAAAGCGATGTGGTTATTATTATCGGATTATTTACCTCAATCAAACTTATACCATTAACGCATGGAGTTGAGTTGTAGGAGGACATCAAATTTTTGATACATAGAGATTTAATTTCAACGATTGTTTGGATTAAACTAACGGTTGAGATTAAAATTACTTTAATTTAACCGAAGACCATCTTTATGTTTTCAAAATTTGCTAGAAACCACCCATAACATTAAACTCCACAAAAACCACCTTTAAATTTTCAAAATTTTCGAAAATCACCCTTTTTTTAACCGAAAATAAATAAATGGGTAAATTCCAGAAAACCACCCCTATAATAGGGGTAATTAAAGAAAACCACCCCTATAATACGTATTTATAGAAAACCACCTCTATAAATAGATCCGTTAGCATTTCACCACCTTTATTCAAATGTTGATGTCATCTTACATAAATTTTCCTAAGATGTTAATACATCTAAATTTGAAATTATAAATAAAATATTTCTTATAAAAACCGAATGGTTGAGATAGAAAATTCAAACTAAGATTAATTTGTAATTTCAACTAATTTCTAATGAAAAACCCTATATTTTAAGTAATACATTTAACTCACCCTTTTTAAATTTTTTTAAAATTCTCTTGATTTTTCTAAACAAAATTATTTTTTATTTTTTATTTTTTATTTTTTATTTTTTATTTTTTATTTTTTATTTTTTATTTTTTTTAATTATTAAAAAATATAAAAATTAAAATCTAAAAAAATAGTTAACGAAAAATTTATAAGGGTGTGTTTTGTTAATAGGCATTATAAGGGTGGTTGCCGGACAAACGCTTATTATAAGGGTGGTTTAAAAACCCAAAAGTTAATGCGGAACAAATTTTAGACGGTTCAGTAGTTATTCGGCTCGATTGATGTTCGGTTTAACGTCTACCACGCAACACCCACTCGCCTAAACGCGTCCTACATCTCTGATTAGCTTTCATCTCTCCGAGAATAAACGTCTTTCGGCTCCTCCCCGACATCGAATCGTCTCGTTTCTCGATCGATCTTTCTTATCCATTCAAGATCGAGACTTTACAAACCCCGTCTGCCGCCGTCGATTTTGGAACTTTTACTCAGACGCGGACCGTAGTTGCCCTAATTCTCATTCGATTCGGATTGACAATCCGATCCGTGAGGGGTAAGGCCTAAGGGGTGTCGAGGAGTCACTGAATCCGCGTCTGAATTTAAGGTTTTAGATTTGAAAGCAAGTTTCATTGAGATAGGGTTAGAGAGATAAATTGGGGAATTTGTTTAGAGTGTTTGTTTGTGCTATTGTGTCCAGCTAAAGATGAAATTATTGAAGGGTTAGAAATTTCTGGTTAACTGAAGGTTGTAATGAATTCGGATCTAAAAAATTAGCTTGAAGTTTGAGTCTTTCATTCATTGAGGTGTTGATGATCATATAGCAGTTGTTGGGCAGCTTCCGTTTACATGCTTGTCCATGTTAGGTTGGATGCTTTTTCGTTTCATCAGTGGTGCTCTCAGATATTGTATAAATATTTGTTTACATGAATTATGTGATCATCTGAAAGTAGTACATGACTTGCCAGAATTGAACTTATTAAGTATTATAAGACTTTTCTGTTTGTGGACTTGTGTGTGTGGTTTACATTGTGTGTTGTTGTAATATTGATTTCGATGAATACCCTTTTTTACAGCTGGTTGTTCGTTCTAATGGGGTCGTTAAAAGACAGCTTGAATCAATTTCAAAAGCAGCAGGAAAAATGTCAATCAATGCTTTCAGGCATTGCTGCCAAAGCAGCGCCCAAGAATGTTCCAACCAGAAGGTTTACCCCACCAGTTCTATCTGCACCAAAAAGCCAAGGTCCGCCATTGAAGTTTTCGAATGACACTGAGAGGCTTCAGCAAATCAATAACATACGCAAATCTTCTGTTGGGCTTCAAATGAAGCGTGTCATTGACTTTCTGTATGAGGTGATATTCATTTTTTCATTTGTGAAAAATTGAACTTGATTTTACTTTTTAGTTGTGGTTTGTATGCTTCCATTTCTTTGTGGGGAGAGAAACTCACAATGATTATCTCACATGAATTCTTCCTATTTAAGTTTTCATTGATGGTTCCATTTGGTTACAAGCATCAATTTATCCTAATAGCTTCCACCGTTGATACCAGCAGCAGTATGATAAGCAAGAGTCAAGACACCAGAAAAAATTGCAGTGACTAATTGCTCAACCTTACACTGCTTTATGATGAGTCCGGGTTGTTAGTGTCTAGTTGTTCTCGACTGTTTTACTATATGCTTTGATCTTTCCTACTTAGCTGTGAGTGAGACATGTGAGAGTATTATGTTTTACACATTCTGATTTTTAATTTGAAATAGATGTATTCAGTTTTTAATGGTTTTGTATAGTCAGTTGATGGATACTGGTGTTGCAGACCAGGAAAGCCTTGACAGCTGAAGAAATAAATGCAGAAACCTATGTAGACATGAAAGCAAACAAAGCTGTGTTTGACAGTTTGAAAAAAAACCCTAAAGTGTTTTACGATGGTACACGCTTCTCATACAAGGTACAATGAGTTTCCGAAGAATTAAAAAGAAAAATTCACTCTTGGCCCTAACCATTTATTGGTCGTTTTCATAGGCCAAGCATGAAGTGAAGGGAAAGCGTGAGCTACTCCATTTAATACGAAGTCATACGGAAGGTATTGCAGTTATTGATCTCAAGGATTCGTATCCTAATGTGGAAGAGGACTTGCAGGTACATGTTGCAAGTATTAGCTTTTTTATGTTCAGTATGCAACTTGATGTTCATCATGAGAATGGTAGTTGAAAACCTTACAAAGTTAAATTCATTTTCATTTTGGTTTTAATCATATATTGTAAGCGGATAATTGTTCTTTAAACGGGGGAGGGGACTTTAATAAAGTAATGCAAATGATTTAAAGGGAGTAGTCTACTTTTCTATCCATTTTTGGATGAAAAACAAAACTTAGATATATTTATGTAGAGGTTGTATCATGTGTATCCATCTAATTTGATAGACTCGTGGATCCCCTCTTGCATCCGTTGATTGCATTTTTTGAACATACCAGATTGCACCACGTATGTGCATTTGTCATGCATTTGCACACGAGCAAGTCACATGCTTCATTAATGCATTAGCACAATCTGGTGCGTCTGAAAAATGCAATCAACGGGTGCAAGAGGGGATCCATGAATTCACCAAATTGAGATGAGCCACATGATACTTTCCCTATTTATGCATTGCAATACTGTTATTGGTTTTCTTCCTTGACTGTTGTGGGGTGGAACAAAGGATTTCAACTGCTGCACATAATCCATAAAATCCTAGCTCTATCCCACATCAAAAGGCCTAATGTTTTTAAACTGCTCATCCTTATATGAATGAATCCATATTGTTTCCATTTATAAGTCAGTCAATGTACTTCCTCACGGAAGAACTTACTGTTTCGTGAGATGTATTTTTTGAGTGAATTGAATCATTAACAATTCAGATATTTTCAAGATGATTAAGAACTATTGATTTTTCTTAACCTTTCTTGGAATCTTATTGATTCAGCATATTTTGTGTACTTAATATAGTGGAAGATCAGTTTGCAAACTAAATGAAGACTAATCTACTATTCCCACATCAGTGAAAAATGGTTTAATGTAAATTTTAGTTACTCTTGGCATGAAGCTTGGTACTCATTATAGTATCCATAGTGTCATACGTGCTAAAGTGAAGTTATTCCTGAACACAACTTTCCCTTTTCATTGTGTTCTCTTCGCTGTTAATGTGGATTGTTTAGTTACCAGTAGAGATCACTGGATGACTCAAGTTTCTTTTGCTCGAGTTTTTTTCATGACTTCAATGTTTGTAACCAGGTATTAAAAGCTGCTGGTGATATTTGGCTTCTGTGTGAAGACTCAAAGGAGGAAATTGCATATCCTAATGATCCTAGAGTACCAGTCAAAGTAGATGATGACCTGAAAGAATTTTTCCGGGGCATTGAACTACCTCGAGATTTCCTGGACATTGAAAAAGATCTTACAAAGAACGGCATGAAACCAGTGACTAACACAGCACAAAGGCGAGCCAGGGCTGAGAACATGGGATTGCCCTCGAAGCCTAAAACAAAGAAGAAGAAGCATGAGATTAGCAAGAGAACCAAACTCACTAATGCACATCTTCCCGAGCTCTTTCAGAATCTCAACAAATAAGACTTCAGGCTTGGGCAAAGTGCTTCCCTCTACAGAATTCTATTATATACAACGCCCTAGTTTCCCTTGTGATGTTTCAAGATTAAAGCAGTGTCTGAAGCGCATCTGTCCATCAATTTAACATTGTGTATTTTTAAGTCCACAGCTGCATTGAATGCTCAAAATACTGAAGTCAGAGTACTCCAAATATTGAATTCTGATATTTTGTATTAATACGAAGTTGATGTCTTTATTTGGGTAAATGTAGCTCTACTGACCGATATAATCTTGCACTGGATTCTGGAATTGACTACACATCAAAGTAGGAATGGCAAGAAATTAGCAAATGGCTACGTAAGTGTTATGCTCGATATACTCATGATCAACTCAACTGATTCATATGACAACAAAACACTCATATTATATTTGCTACTCAAATACATTAATAATACAACATAAGGTCGAAATTAGTAAATCACACATCTTTAAGGCTATGTGTTTGCATTACAAGCTGTAATATCACTAAATTCGATGAAACCAACATGGAAATCATATAGTCTGCACACTGTCTAAAGGCCATCAGTGTCTTTCATCTATGTAGCTGCCACTTATGTACAAATATCCCCTAGTCAATAATTAATGGAACAACACCCTTCGCATCTGTTTCAGCAAGCAGATGACTGTCATCAGTAATATGTCATCCATAAAGGAAAAGGTAGAGATACAACTCAGTTGATGTCTAATAACTCCTGTCAATGTGTGCGCAATAGGCATCATACCAAATGTTTTAAAGGTGTTGATTTATTCACTAGCAAAGTCTTCAAAGCTCAATGCTTCAGAGATGGTGTCTAATATGTTGTTGTCACCTGAAATAAATGATAACTCTTGTTGAGGCAACTAGTTCAACCATCAATAACTCAAGTTAATAAACCTTACCTCACCATGATTGTCGCCCCATCATTTGAATCCAAAAAACTGTCAATATCGGTAGTCAGATATGATGTCCTGGCATATGTATCCATAATATCTGTCGCACAAATAACTGGAATTTCATAAAATGCAATAAGAACACTTGCTTGACTAAGCTATACCTAGCGACTACTCTACAAATATCACTAAACATTAAAACTAACAAAGTGTTGTCAGATCCTATTCAGACATCAAGTAGTATGTAAACAATGATGCAGCCACAAGAACGAACATAAGTCTTGAGAATTTGAGCATTTTCGCTTCAGTGTTGCGGATTCAAATTCCTCAAAATTTATAATCGGTTAATATCATTCACTTTCAGGGCTTTGCAAGATTTAAAGTATTTATAAATAAGTACAGCATCTGTGTGCGAACGACGAGAACAGATAGAGAAAGAACCTGAAGCTTGAGCAAAATCAGCTGCAATATCAGAGAGGCTGAAATTCCGAGGGATTTGCCCGAGGCGACCAAACAATTCCGCATCAAGATATTGTTCACTCAAGGACTGCGAGTGTAAGTTTACCTCCATACCATTGAAAGAAGTAACAGAGTCATTTGGATTGGTTGACCTCGTGTCCAAAACATTTCCGGAATTACGAACAATGAATGGAATTCCTTGATAATTCGGTTCTGATTTGATCATGCCTCCATTAATCCCTTGCACGTTACCCATATTTGGGTTCTCCAGCAAGCTGGGTGCTAAATTTATCCTTCTTGTATGAGCTGACATATCAACAGTAGCATGGACGGTTGAATGCAATGCCGAATTCCCATTTGTGAAAGCATTTGATGAACCAGTTCCCATCGATGGAACTATATTATTAGGTATTCCAGCGTGCTCAGAGGAGTAACAAGTTGCTCCCTGATGTACTGTCATATCACAATGACAACAATTTAGGGTGCAGCACAATCAATGATCAGTATAAGAAATAGAAAACTAGCATGCATGAACTCTGCACTGAACACTGGTTAATAAAATCATAAATGACCACCAGCTTTGGTCAGATAACTAAATACTTGAAGTGAAACTAAAAAATTGAACACAGTAAGAAGAGAGATGCAGAATGGAACTTCAATAATCGACACTCAATATACACGAGAAGACTACACTGTACCAGTTTCTACATAGCTAAAGTCCACAATCATAAACCACAATCTCTTATGAACTACCGGCAGTTTTACTATTTACAATGACCCATCTATATCAAGTCAGTTAGGGGGTAATAAATAAAGTTACTTGATAAACAAAATCTTACAATCTGAGAGCTGAGAGCCGTTAGAGGGGGCTCGTGACGAAACTCCAGTAGGGCAACCTTGACGCATCATCTCCACCTGCTGCTCAAGCAATTTGTTAAAAACCATTATTTGTTGTTTGACAATCAGCCTCAGACGGTATGCCTCAAAAAAATCACGATTTTCCTCTTCAAGCTTCTGCCAACTGCACACGGACGCGTTTATTTTTAATCATGAGTTATGAGTAGTATTCACTTTTCAGAATTAATATCAATGCTAACGACTATGCATTGTGGGGTTTACAACACGCACCTAATTCAGTAAAGCCAGGCTCAATCTTTGCCTGGTCCTGAAGAGTTTTAACAACCTCATCTTGATCCATGTAGAGTTGAAGACATCTTTCGATAAGATTTTGCACCTGCAATATATACACACTTCAAGTATCTAAACATCCTAACCATTGTGAAGCTCAAAATAATGTAATGACGACTGTCAAAAACATGACTTGTGCTGGAAAAATCAACTTCGTACCAGTTGAATATCTTGGCGTGAGACTCTTCTAACTTCTTCACTAGACATCTTTTTAATATCCGGAGAAATGGATATCAAAAGCACTGGCCCCGATGGAGGATCTTCTCTGGGTGTTAAACAGCTATTATTACCAGCAGCTTCACATCCAATCATATAGTTAAAATCAAATAAATTGAAACGCTCAACCAATCCCTAAATCAACAACTCAAAAACTGAAAAATAGTGAATTTATAACTCAAAGATAACAAAAATCGACAATATAAGATGATCAATTCAAAATCTGAAGATAGAACATTTGGGGGAATCAGATTAGGGTTATGGATTTTCTAAAATTAAAGCAAAACAATAATTCATGAAAATCAACGAAGCTGAAGGGATCGGGAACTTACGAATTCGGAGGATCGGATTGACGGAGCAGGCGGCGAGGAGTCGGCGGGTCGTATTCGCGGGCGGTGATCGGAAGGAATCTTCGTCGAGTTGTAAAATTACAGAAGTGGAATGAAACTATCCATATTTACAAATCCCTACCATATGAAATGTGAGTGCATGTTTATTTTAAAATTACATTCTTAAAATCAGTGCATCTTATTCATAATTTTACCAGTTGGGTGCAGGTGTTTATTCAAAAGGTTATTTACGACAAATCACCCGTAAAATCTCCTAATTTTCATCGAACTATCCGCTTGTTTCTTTTTTTTAAGGAACCACCCTTAATTTTAAAATTTAGTTGGCAAACCACCCAGGAGTAACTTAGTCTAATCAAAATATTAATATAAATGATAAGAAAAAGTTAAAAAAACACGAAAAAATACATAACTAATTAAAAAAATCATTAAAAAATATTTGATGCTAAAAAAATTTAAAACCATTAAAAATACATATTTAATTAATTAACCGAAGGGTAAATTGTCGAAAATCATAAAAAGAAACTTTTAAAAACGCTAAAAATACATATATAATTAAAAAAATCATAATTTTTTTGAAAAATAAGGGTGGTTCCTAAAATACATACATATACGCTAAAAATTATTATTTAGAATCCTTATTTTTCAATTAAGTTACTTCTGGGTGGTTTGCCAATTAAGTTTTAAAATTAAGGGTGATTCCTTAAAAAAAAGAAACAAGCGGGTGGTTCGGTGAAAATTAAGAGATTTTACGGGTGGTTTGCCGTAAATAACCCTTATTCAAATGCAAGTGGGTTTGTGCGACTCCAAATTAATGAAGTAGTGAATAAGACGTACAATTCGACATGTTGCATTACGAATGTAAACTAAGAATATTGATGTATTTGAACGTTCCTCTACTAAATCTATATAATAATTTGAAAAAAATGGATTCGTAAAAATATAAAATTTCAAATGTAAAATAACAAATTCTTTGTGGTATGAATTTCGCTTGGTAACACAATTTAAATTACACATTTAGATCGGAATAGAGATAATGTAAAAAGAGTATATCTTCTTAGAGTCCGGTTCCCTGCGACCCAGGAAAAATCGGACGGTAGATGCGTATGTTACATGTGTCTCTAATTGCATGTGCATTTTTGCAATAAAATAAATTTTAAAGGGTAAAATTGGAAGCTGCAAAATTATTCCGTCGTGCCCTAATTGAAATTGACGATGCACCTTCACTATCACCGGTTCTTTTCAGTCGCAACCGGCGCAAAGCTACACGGCGGATTCATTCAACAATCCAATCCAACCCAGATCCAGTAAGTCTAAGCTACCAACGTAACCCTAATTCCCAAATTCGATCCAACAACAAAGCGGATCTAAGCCACCACCGTAACTCTAACTCCCAGATCCACGGCAGATCCTCTCAAATCAACAACACAACAAAACGACAAGTCGCCGATCGAAGAGATGGAGGAGAGGTGTTAGCAAGAGACGATAATACCCATAACATCGAAAAATGAAAATAAAATGAAGGGCACGTGTTGGACTAAGATGAAATGAGTGAAAATGAATTCAACGGTATTAAAAAGGTCGTAAAGATCACACGAAATATGAGAGGTCGTAAATGAACGCAATTATATCTTCTTATATATAAAGCGTAAGGGTTGAAGTGACGGTTTCTTTTTAACCCACAATTCAACTTCTCAATTTACCCATATATTATTAGATAATTACATTTTAATATTTTTAATGATACATTTTTATAAAAAAATATTAAATAAAATATATGAAAATTTAATTATATGCGCATATTTATGTGCTCTAAACTGCAGTATCCTATAAATTGCAAACAAATCTTAACTAATATTTAAGATAAAGCAATGCACAAGAATTAGGACTTTAATGCAAATAATTAGAATATATGAGCTAAATTTAAATCCTGTAAAATTCGTTAAAGATATCTCAGGTAGACTAAATATATTAAATTAGTTCCTGACTTTTAGTTTCTAAATTAATTGATCCATATCAATAAAATTTGGATCAATCATATTTCAATAACAATCTAAGTGATGACATTGTACAATTTCTGTGAGATCTTTTCAGCTTTATAAAAAGGATTAAAACTTACTAATTTCAAACATATCTTAGTAACATTGTCAATGATGTATGATTCATAAATTTAAAAATGATGGTCCATGAACCATGATTCAGTGGTTTCTGAACCATACACCTCATGAAAATCGTCAGAAGATATATGGTTTATAAATTTACAAATGTTGGTTCATGAAATTTGATTCATTGATTTTTGAACCATACATCTAATGAAAATAGTCAGATGATGTATGATTCATAAATTTACAAATGACATTTCATGAAACATGTTTCACTGATTTCAGAATCATCATCTTATGAAAATCGTCAAATGATTTATAATTCATAAATTTACAAAGGATGGTTCAAAAACAATGCTTCATTGGTTTGTGACCCCTTTATGTGTTTGGACAACACCAAACTCCTCAAATACGTTTCAACTTATACAAAATGGTGGCGATTTCAGGTTTTTTGCACATTAGAGTTGTGATGTTCGAATGGAATATTGAAATTGTCAAACACTCCTAGAACTGAGGGATAGCAATAACTGAAGATATATTTAAACTGTCATTTACGTTACTACCCTTTAAGAATTAAATTATTGTTGATAACACAAATAGTCAGAGCTGCAAAATTGAGAGAATGAAGGGCAACGATTTCGTTATACATTATCGTCGGTGCTAATATTCTTATTGAAACACCTGAGTGACTTATTGTCATCAATGTGTTGATCATTGCATTATGTTTTATTTAAAGAAAATTCGTGTCCCTATCTTTTGACTTTTTTTAGAAATACGCCATTCTCAAAACCCAATTTCTTAAATATCCTCATTTTTTTTTTAAAAAAAAGCCCACCAAGAGCTAGCCTAGTGGCAGTGGAGGTTGTATTATAAGCCACACGTCATGGGTTCGATTTCTGGTGGGTGCTAAAACAGTGGGGCTTTAGCGGGGTGGGTTTTTTTAAAAAAAAATCCTCATTTTAAAAAATATTTCTCAAATGCCCATCTTTCAGTGGTGGAGGTAGGGAGTCAGGTAAGTCCACTAACCCTGCGAAATTTTGAATATTAGTAAGTTTTGTAGATAAAGACTCAATGAGTCTTGTATCCCAATGGTTTTTTTGATTGAATGAGTATAAAGACTCAGATAGTACATAAGAGAACTTAAATCCAATCGACTAGCGAATGGAGACTTCGAACACACAAAAAATTAGTCTAAACATAGCGTGAACGAGATACTTTGCCTCAATACAAAGAATAAGCGAACAAAAATGACAGAAGTACGAGATGGTGAGCACTAGTCGGAAGAACCAATCCGAAATACAGGTCTTCAAGATTTCTATGATAATAAAGGGATATGAGCTTGAATCTTTAATAAGGTAACCTCAGAGGCTGATCCAGAAAGGTCGAAATATAGAAGCGCAGTCCAGTATGTTGGACTAGCTGAAAAGTAGCATCACCCGGAATGGTGAGCAATATCATATAACAGAGTCTAATCAAAAGAACTTTGATCAATTCAAAAAACTCCCTGAAACTTTGAAACCAACTAAGGTCCAGAAGAAAACTAACTTGCAAACATAGCAAGAATTCAATTAGAAAATTTCACATTTAAAATGTTTTGTAAGAATTCAAAGTTAGGACGTGTCTGTCCATCAACCACACCTTCCGGAATCCGGGGGCCATATCCATACACTTTTGTAACAAAAAATAAACATTTTTCAAACACCGACGCTTACATTTCCCCGTAACACAACTTAATCGCGAAGAGAACCTTTTAACTTTTTCATAAAAAACTCAAACAAATATCAACTTGCCCACCTCTAATTTACCATTATACCCTTCACCACCTCATCTCTCCAGCTCTGTCCTCGCCGCTGCCTCTCTTTACCACTTTCTCAGGCAACGACGGTTCTGAGTTCGTCTTTAAATCTCCTTCCCGAAACCCCTCTTCGTCAGATTCGCTTTTTGATGGATTTCGCGAACAAAATCTGAATTCCTGAGACTTGGGAAACACAATTTCGGGCTCCGTTGACCGACGTCGGATGTGGTGGTTGTGTTTTCAGGTATGCCCAGAGCTCTGGTTTGACATCTGATTAAGTTCGTATCTTTAGGATTTAGTACTAAGATTAGGAAATGGGTTCTGTTGGAATTTATGCATTTAGATTCAATTAGGTTAAGTTTTGCAAGATTTGGATGTTAAATTCAATTAGGTTAATCTCTTGCAAGATTTGGATGTTAAATTCAATGAAGTTAATCTCTTGCAAGATTTGGATGTTAAATCGGATTAGATGTAGATTTAACCAATGGCGGAGTCACAAGCTGAGCAGACCGGGGAGTCCGGGGAGACACAGAGGGCGTTGCTCACTCCCTTTTTGACGAAGACTTATCAGTTAGTGGATGATTCAGAAGTGGATGATATGATCTCTTGGAATGAGGATGGAACAGGGTTTATTATATGGAAGCCAGCAGAGTTTGCAAGAGATTTACTTCCTAAGTATTTCAAGCATAGTAATTTATCGAGCTTTGTGCGGCAGCTGAATACTTATGTAAGTTGCGCTTTTTAGAGACACGGGTTTGGTTAAAGATTTGATCTTTGAGGTGTTAATTTTGTTTGGATTTTTTGATGTGTAGGGATTTCGGAAGGTGGTACCTGATAGGTGGGAATTTGCAAATGATTTTTTTAAGAAGGGTGAGAAAGGGCTTTTACGAGATATTCAGAGGAGAAAGATGACGCAGTTAGGGTCGGTTGCATCCGTGGCACAGGCCATGGAAGGTCCTTCAACAGTGAAGGTAACACAGAGTTCTCCGCCTAAGTCTGTAGACGAACAGACAGTTTTGTCTTTGTTGCCAGGAGTGACTAAGCACGGGCAGGTGGCGGAATCGACTATGCCAGTGACAGTGGAAGAAAGTGAGGGAGGGAATGAAGGAAGTAAGTCCACATCGCCTGAGCTGAGGAAGGAAAATCAACGACTTGAGAAAGAGAATCAACAGATGACGGATGAGCTTAGTCATTTGAAAGGTCTTTGCAGTAATATATTTTCCATGATGTCAAATTATGGACCGTCAGGCCAACATGATCCTGGGAATGTATCAATGGAGTCGAGGCAACTGGATTTGTTGCAGTCAGGAAAGTATTTAGAAGAGCGAGGGAGTAGCGGAGGTGGTGCTGATGGCACAGATGACAATGTAAGGGATGGGGATGGTAGCCCAAAGCTGTTTGGAGTATCGATAGGAACCAAGCGCAGGAAAAGAAATAACGGAGATGAGAGCAGCCATATTCAGCAGCAAGATGAAGCTCGGGCTGACAATTACAGTTATAGTAACACTGCACAATCAGAGATGAAGAAAGAGCTAGGCCCATCTTAGCGGCATTAATTCCAAAAGACGAATGTTGATTGTATTGTAGATTTTGAGGATTATGTTTGGCATTGATGCAACTTGAAGCAGCAGGATGGTCAACTCTCAACATGTGTAAAAAGCATCGATTGCTGCCTTTGCTTCAGTTTGGTAGTGCCCAACTATGTGGTCTTGCAATTTCATGTTGTATCATTTTCATTCTGAACTTGGCTAGACATGTTTTTGTTCTTCGTTCCTGTGTCAGAATTTGATCGTCAAATTGGTGCTTTGGTTGCTATAGTCTAAATTGCAAGCCTGTTTTGTTTGTCCGATGATTGTAGCTGCTCATTTTTTTGAGTTTGTGCCTCAATAAGGTCATCCTTAGAAGTTGATGCTATCTTTGATTTTTATTTGATAATGGGCTCTACAAATAAGATCAGCCCAACAAAGATTGTGGCGTTCACTCATTCTTGTGATTGTAACATTTAAATAATTCATGAATAACAGTGATTTTAATATAATTAGTTTGTTATGTATAAAGTTTTAGGTAAAAGATCAAGCCAATATACATTATAAAGATTATGACTAAAGAAAAGTTACAAAATAAGATTGTGCGATCAGTTTTAATAAAAATAAAATAGAAAATACAAAGAATGGTCTTTTAAAAGGTTCGGACTGCGTTGTTATATGCTGCGAGTACCAAAACGATGTCGTTTTGACGTTTTTTACTATTCTCCTATGTAGTTTTTAGTAAACTCTTTATCAAAATCTACGTAATTTTGGCTCACAGTAAATAACTTTTGTTGTATTAGGTCTGATTCCTTTTAAAAGTAGTGCTGATTTGTTTAACATACATTTTTTAGCAAAGATATTTTTTATATATAGAAAAGCTAAGATATTTTAATTTATACCTCTAGATCCACACCCTTAACAGATTCATTCAGGGCTGAGTGTGTGGCTAGAATCATTTTAAACTTTGCAGCTCAACCCAAGGCCAGACCAGCACAAGAAATAGCGAAGCAACTGTCAGTGTTTTAATCTTTGTTAACTCACCCAAAAGATGGGGACAGCTACCCAATCCAAAATTAATTACGTATTTTAAATCACAAATATTTTGGCTACCGACGCCTCTTCTTTTTAATACTACTACTTTTTTAAAGGCTTCTGGAGCTTTCTAGAAACCACATATTAACCGTCCCTTCCTCGTACGTACCTTCCTTCCCTCATCTCGCTCTTTTCCCATCGCCGCCGTTTAATATCTGTTTTGGATTTGTCGCATACATATAGCCGTTAGGTTAATATCTGTTTCTGATTGTCCTTTTCCTGTTTTTGAATGATTCACTTGTGTTTGATTTTGATACCAAAATTGTCACTTTCAATTTTATTAGTAATATGGTTGTGACATGTCTATTGGATCACTTCTAAGATGCTTTAAAAGTAGTATGTCTAAGCATTACTGATCATTGTCTCAGTGGACTTTCGCTGGTTCGATCTTAAAACGAATGGTCCCATAAAGACATATTGTCTGTGTTGTCTTCAGCATATTCATCTTCTGGATAAGAAGGTGGTGGTAGTGGTAGTGGTGGTGGTGGGAGTAGCATTCCTTCTGCCATGCTGGTTAATAATCCAGGCATGTTGAAAACAGCTTCATCGTCAAGGTAGTAGGATTGCGATGATGATGATGTTCCTCCTTGCTCGTACTGAGGAGGTTCACTCTGCCAGTATGCTTCATTGAATTGTTGATCAGTTGTCACATTGTTGTTGTTGTCTTCAGCTGAAAGTTCCTCAGTAGTTGAGTTGTTTTTCATGCTTTCCTTGTTTAGATTTTCTTCATCATATTCTTCAGGTTTGAACATTTCTGCTGCCTCTGCTGCTGCTCTCTGAATGTCTTCTGAGTCAGTTGAAGCTGGTACGGGCAAGCGCCATGCGGAATCTGCAAAATTAAGACAACCTTTGCTTCCCTAAGTGCAAGTGAAGCCACATCATGAGCTCTTGCAGCCATCTCAGCTGTAGGGTAAGTTCCGAGCCAAATCCTGTTTTTCTTATTAGGTTCCCTGACCTCACAAACCCATCTGTTTGAGTTTCTCATCCTTACACCCCTGTATACAGGATGTCTTGTTTCCTTGAACTTTTTTCTACCTGTAGGTTTTTTGGGATGACTGGAAGCCAGCATGATATCTTCTTCTTCTTCAGTATAGCTTCTTGCTTTCCCAACCCTACCTTCTGAGTTCTCAGCCACATCATTCGAAAGTGAATTCTGCCTGCTGTATGGTGATGGATCAGAATAGGGGCTGAAAACATCTAATTCAGGTGAAGCTTCTTGGTTATGGCTGGAATCATTCATGGAAGGGGATACCCAGTATTGGAGAAAGGTATATATATTTACTGGAGTCAGCTCTTGACACTGTTGACCGAAGCTATCTTTTTTTCTATTTTTAGAACTGGATAAGCCAAGGCCCAAAATGTATATGTTTCTGAAAGTTGTGCATAAAAAAGATGAAGATTTGACTTAGATTCTGACTGGTTTGGAATATTTAGTAAGTGTATGAGTTTTGATTTTGTGTAGCCGTAAAAGATTGATGAAGAAATGGGTACTTATTTATACAAGTTTGTCTGTCCACATATATGACTTTCGTTTTCTTAAGCGTGTGAGTGTGCTTCTTCTGCGGTGATCTATTTTGAACGCGTGAGATTAAAAGGGTAAAGCAGCAGACTTGTGGCCTTCCAGCATCCACCTGTTGAAGCATCAGCAGATGCCAAAACACAGTACAGGTACTACATAAATCTAAGCTAATCAAATAAGTGGAAAAGTATCCTATGGAACCTTCCACTTTCCATGGATCCATGAAATCTCCTCCATCACCGTTGGATCGCTTTCATCCATAGATTGAGGGAGCGACACGTGGCAACATTAAATACAATTTATTTATGTAACCAAGGGTATTATAGTCATAGTTAGGAATTAGTTTTTGATTGCAGTAAATGTTAGCAAGTGTGTTACGTGGTGATGTGTGGTGATGTGATAGTTTTGGGTTGCATTAAATGTGTGATGTGTAAGTTTTTGGAATGCATTAAATGTGATGTGTTAGTTTGTTGATTTTAATTTCCCACCCATTTTAGTCACTCCTTGAAGCTCAAACTCAACCGTGTTTCACCATCATTTTTCCCACCCATAATTTTTCACACCCACCATTTTGCACATCCTTGAAGCTCAAACTCCTCCGTTTTCAAGCTACTGTAAGTTCCTCACCCGTTTTCAGGGAAGCTCATCTAAGCTCAAACTCATCCATTTTTCACACTCATCCGTTTGTAATCATTTGTTTCAAACTGCAGTCAAACTGCAAGTTATGGATAACGATGATGATGGCAATGGATTTGGAAGATTTCACACCCACCATTTTTCGTTCACCAATTCTTACCATTACTGTTTATTCCGTTCACCATTACTGTTCACCATTACTGTTTATTGAAAATTAAACGAACTAAATATAAATAATAAATATTTAATTATTCATAAAACATAAAATGCAAAGAAATGGAAATACACGTTCTTCAAACATGAAATGCAAATACAAAATGCAAACACAAAATGCAAACATAAAATGCAAACATAAAAATGCAAACATAAAATGAAAAGTCGTATTGCAAATCAAAATTCAAACAAATAAACGAAACTGAACAGGACATACGAAAATATAACGCGATCCAAATAATAAACAACATACAGTTACCAGTTCACTCAGTCGACATGTGTTGTAATATGAATCAGAATGAAAACATTGAATTCAGAAGTGCAAAGAGAAATACAGACAATGCAAACACAAAATGCAAACATAAAATGCAAACACAAAATGCAAACATGAAAAGCAAACACAAAATGCAAACATGAAATGCACATAGCCGTATTTTGACTCTATTGTGTTTCAAATTCCTCTTTGACTCCAGTTCTATTTAATTTTATAGTTATTTTGTTGTTTGTTAGTGCAACTCGAATATGATTGCTTATAGCCGTATTGTCTTTTATGTTTGTGTGATCAGATGGTAATCATAGCTTGCTGCAAAAGGAATACAGACAATGCACATACCAAATGCACATACCAAATGCACATAAAAATGCACATACAAAATGCATATATCTAAATGCACTACCGAATGCACATATCTATAAGCACATATCGCAATGCACATAGTCCTCAGACAGTAAATTTTTAAGAAACATGTCTTGGCATAGAAAATGCAAATACAAAATACTGCCTTAAGATTCTCAAAGTAACCAGTACTTATTATTTATAATAATTAGATGATACAAGTAAGAAAAATGCCTATAATTACACATTAGTCTCCATTTTCACATGTCTAACCACAGCCACTGTGATTTTTCACTATTAATTACTCCCTCCGTCCCATTATGAGTGTCCTATTTCCTTTTTGGATGTCCCAAAATGATCTTTCCATTTCCTAAAATAGAAACTTTTTTACCTATACATTTACACTCTCTTTCATACTTTTTATCCCACTCATTCTCTTTCTTACTTTTTATCTCACATTTTTCAATTTTCTTAAAAACCGTGAAAGTCCTCAAATGGGTCACTCAAATTGGGACGGAGGGAGTAATTACAGAGTTTGTTTCGAGATTTTGACCGGAAAAGTTCCGTTCGAAGAAGCTCATCTTCATGGAGATGTGATGAGTAAAAACTTTAAGGCTGGGGAAAGACCACTTTTTCCATTCCAGTTGCCGAAATACTTTACTACATTGACAAAGAAATGCTGGCAAGCTGATCGAAACCAAAGACCGAGTTTCTCATCTATTTGTCGAATACTACGTTCCATAAAGAGACTTATGTTGTTAAACCCTGACAATGCTGATATAGAGATATTCATGCCTTCAGCGGACTTTTGTGATACTGAAATGTTCTTGAAGCAATGGCCTTCGTCTTCAAGTTCCGATACCCCATTAGTATCACAAATTCCATTTCAGATGTTTATTGCTTGACTGCAAGAAAAAGAAAAGATGTCCTTCAGTTCTAAGGATACCTCAGAGCTCAGAATCAGGAAGTGAAGTTACTTCGGTATGCGGTGATGAACTCTTAAGTCCAGACCCGTCTCCAGCAGCACTGAAACTCATCAGAAATCAAATGAAAGAACCACATGACATATCCTTCAACTGCTCAATCTTCATTCCCATTGATCTCCTCAACACACCTTTCTCCTCTTCACCAACTCTCTCCAACAACTCATCAAACATATCCAAAACCTCCTTCACTGCTTCCTTAGCCACTATCGCTCCTCGTTAAAATAAACAGTCTCCTTCGACTCCATCGCCAGATCTATTTCTTCCCCCGCTTCCACAGACTTCGCATTTATCTCCTTTATCGCCTTGTTCACTTCCTCCCTCGTCGGCGTCGATTCCCTTCCTTCGCTGTAAAATCGGCGATTCACAAAGATAATGGAAATTGGTTTGGGATTAGGGTTAGGAGATATGGTTGGGTTCGGGAGATGGATGGAGGAGTGGAGTGGTACGGGAAGGCGGTTGAGTCGTCGGAGGTGGTAGCCAGTGCCGACGATGAATTTGTAGAGAGCCTGAAACTCTAATTAACGTTCGTCCGGGTCCAGACATCACCCAGCCACCGTCGTCTCTCTCGTGCCACAATTTCAAAATGGGTTTTGGACAGAGCAGAGGTGATGAAGCGGCGAAGGTTTGAAAAATGGGTTTTGGATTCGCAGAAACGAACGAGAGGGGAGAGAGGAGAGGGGAGAGGGGAGAGGGGAGAGAAGGTTTGAAAATGAGTTTTGGATTAGAGATAGGTATAAGTTGTCAGTCACAGATTTGATGAGTTTATAAAATGACCCATATATCCTTATACACACCAACTAATCTAACTAATCATCCAAATCAAACCAAACAAAATTTTCTCTCATCTAACCACGTGTCTATCTCTCATTAAATATATTAGGAGATGAACGGTGATTAAGGTGGATCCATGAATCCACGAAACCTGACAGTTCCACCAGATACTTCCCCTCAAATAAGTTGCTTATTTGTGCATATAGTATTATCATTTTCTTTAAAATAGTGAGTTTGAATTACAGCCTGGATGCTTAGTTGGGTTATTTTGATCCACGTCGGCTAGACCTCCATGAGTTTTAGGCAAGCACATGATAATATGCTGTCCAGCATCACCTGAATTTTTATGTGCTTTCCTATTTTCTTTGATGTCGGCTACTGACATCATATGTTTGTTCTTTGGAGGTTTCAATGTGTTAGAGCCATAGAGTGGGATCCCTTCTTTATTTAGGAATTAGTGTAATAAGTCCATATGTGGTATACAAATTATGGAGTACTGTACATTGCAAGTGGATTTAGATATTTTAGCTATTTAGATATTTTTGTGGCAATGGGGATCTGTCGTCCTCTTGATACGGTGTTGATGAACCTTTATGAAACTGTGTTGTTTCCGCCTTCCTTTGAATAGATATTTAGGGAGGAATGTAATATGTGGATTTATTTATTTTGATAAACTCGTGAACCTCATTTTGCATCCGTTAATTGCATTTTTTCAATGCACCATATCATTTTCTTCAGAATAGTGAGTTTTGTTGTAAAATTATGTGAAATATGGAAGAAAAAAACAAGACAAATAGTTAGGAGAATGAAGCAAGAAGAGAGATTGTATTTTATTTCATCTTTTTGTTTTAATACATCAACATGTCTCTCATACAAGTCTATTTATACTACTACATGATGCAAATAAAAAGACATATTATTCCTCCAAATAAATAAGAATAAAGATGAGAGTTATAATGAGAGAGTAATAGACTATTATGATCATAACAAATGACATAATAATCATGCATTTTATATCTCATTCAAGTCATCCATATTATTGATTTTATAACAAGTTTGAATTACAGTCTGGATGCTTAGTTGGGTCATTTTGATCCACGTCGGCTAGACCTCCATGAGTTTTAGGCAAGCACATGATTATATGCTATCCAGCATCACCTGAATTTTTATGTGCTTTCCTATTTTCTTTGATGTCGGCTACTGACATCATATGTTTGTTCTTTGGAGGTTTCAATGTGTTAGAGCCATAGAGTGGGATCCCTTCTTTATTTAGGAATTAGTGTAATAAGTCCACATGTGGTATACAAATTACGGAGTACCGTACATTGCAAGTGGATTTGGATATTTTAGCTATTTAGATATTTTTGTTGCAGTGGGGATCTGTCGTCCTCTTGATATGGTGTTGATGAACCTTTATGAAACTGTGTCGTTTCCGCCTTCCTTTGAATAGATATTTAGGGAATGTAATACTCCCTCTGTCCCACTAAGTTTGTCCACTTTCCTTTTTTAGCGTCCCCTAATGTTTGTCCACTTTCCTTTATTCTCCACCACACATTCTACTTTTTCACTTATTTACTTATTATTCATTTATTCTCAACCACACATTTTATACCTTCTTTCTATCTTAATTTGCGTGCAAATGTTGCTTTTGGACAAACTCACCGGGACAGAGGGAGTATGTGGATTTATCTATTTTGATAAATTCGTGAACCTCATTTTGCATCCGTTAATTGCATTTTTTCAATGCACCATATCATTTTCTTTAAAATAGTGAGTTTTGTTGTAAAATTATGTGAAATATGGAAGAAAAGAACAAGACAAATGGTTAGGAGAATGAAGCAAGAAGAGAGATTGTATTTTATTTCATCTTTTTGTTTTAATACATCAACATGTCTCTCATACAAGTCTATTTATACTACTACATGATGCAAATGAAAATACATATTATTCCTCCAAATAAATAAGAATAAAGATGAGAGTTATAATGGGAGAGTAATAGACTATTATGATCATAACAAATGACATAATAATCATGCATTTTATATCTCATTCAAGTCATCCATATTATTGATTTTATAACACTTCCCCTTGGATGACTTGTACACATGTGTTACCTCATTAAAAACCTTGTTAGGAAAAAACCCGTTGGAAAAACCCTATACAAGGAAAAGAGTATAACGTGTATGTATCTCCCCCTCATTTTGACATCTTTAAAATATCTAGCAAAGATCTCTGAACTTTCTCAGACCAATATTATTCACTAGTTTTTGAAAAGATGTTGTGGGTAATGCTTTTGTGAATAAATCAGCTAGATTGTCACATGAACGAATCTGAAATACCTCAATTTCTTTCTTATTTTGAAGTTCACGAGTAAAGAAAAATTTGGGAGAAATGTGTTTCGTTCTGTCCCCTTTTATATATCCACTCTTAATTTGAGCAATGCATGCAGCATTATCTTCATATATAATAGTTGGACTTTCTCTATCAACAGTAAGATCACATGATTTTCTTATATGATGGATTAAAGATCTTAACCATACACATTCACGACTAGCTTCATGAAGTGCTAATATTTCAGAATGATTAGAAGAAGTTGCCGTTAAAGTTTGTTTAGTAGAGCGCCAGGATATTGCGGTACCATCGTAAGTAAATATGTATCTTGTTTGTGACCGCGCTTTGTGGGGATCAGATAAATATCCGGCATCGGCATACCCATGTCATATGTTCCTCGAAGATGTCTTAAAATCTGTTTAATACCGGTCCAATGTCTTTTTGTTGAAGATGAACTAAATCTTGCTAATAAATTAACCGAGAATGCGATGTCTGGTCTTGTACAATTAGCAAGATACATTAGTGCTCCAATTGCAAGATAATAATCCCATGTCATATGTTCCTCGAAGATATCTTAAAATCTGTTTAATACCGGTCCAATGTCTTTTTGTTGGAGATGAACTAAATCTTGCTAATAAATTAACCGAGAATGCGATGTCTGGTCTTGTACAATTAGCAAGATACATTAGTGCTCCAATTGCACTTAAATATGGAACTTCAGGACCAAGTATTTCTTCATTTTCTTCCCGAGGACGAAATGGATCTTTTGTCACATCTAGTGAACGCACAACCATGGGAGTACTCACCGGATGAGATTTATCCATATTAAATCTTTTCAATATTTTTTCAATATATAATGATTGGTGAACAAATATTCCATCGGATAGATGTTCGATTTGGAGGCCAAGACAAAATTTTGTCATACCTAAATCTTTCATTTCAAATTCTCTTTTCAAATACGCAATTGTATTGTGAACTTCATCAAGAGTTCCGATGATATTTAAATCGTCAACATAAACTGCAATAATTGAGAATCCTGTTTTTGTTCGTTTGATAAATACACAAGGACATATTGCGTTATTGATAAATCCCTCTTTCAATAGATATTCACTGAGACGATTATACCACATTCGACCAGACTGTTTTAATCCATATAATGATCTTTGAAGCTTAATTGAGTACATTTCTCTTGGTTTGGAACTATGCGCTTCGGGCAATTTTAATCCTTCCGGAATTTTCATGTATATGTCATTATCAAGTGACCCATACAAATATGCTGTCACGACATCCATTAGATTCATTTGGAGTCTTTCTAAAATTGCCAAACTGATCAAAAATCTAAATGTTGTACCATCCATCACTGGAGAATATGTTTCCTCATAATCAATGCCTGGTCTTTGTGAAAAGCCTTGGGCTACTAGTCGTGCTTTATATCGTACAATTTCATTTCTCTCATTACGTTTGCGTACAAACACCCATTTATAACCGACAGGTTTTATATTTTTGGGCGTTAAAGCAATAGGCCCGAAGACTTGTCGTTTTTCAAGGGATTTTAATTCTGCATGTATGGCACTTTCCCATTTAGGCCAGTCGTTTCTTTGTTGACATTCTTTGACCGACCTTGGCTCATAATCATCATTTTCATTTATAACATCAAGAGCCATTGCATATGCAAAAATATTATCCACACAACTGATTTTCTGTTCCATCTATTTCCGGTAATTACATAATTTATAGATACTTCATAGTCATCATTTTCAGATGCTTCTTTGTTGTCATCTTTTTCAATTGTTTCATCATCATTTATAGATGAATTCTTATTTTCCACATCTATTTCATTTGGAACAGACACTGATGCACCATCGAACTCATTATTACTTTTTCTTTTTCTTGGATTTTTATCTTTGGACCCAGGTGGTCTACCACGCTTCTTGCGTGATTTAGACTCATTGGCTAATATATTCCCAGCATTATCATTTGTAATAAATTTTACTTGGAACATTTATAGCTGGTATATGTGACCTCGTCACTGTCTTTATATTTGTAAATGCATCAGGTAATTGATTTGCAACATTTTGCAAGTGGATAATCTTTTGAACCTCTAGTTCACGTTGATTTGTAATTGGATCAAGATGAGATAATGTTACCGCGTTCCATGTAATTTCTTGTTTTTCCTTCTCATGTTTTATTTTATCTCCCCCTAATGCGGGATATATTGTCTCATCAAATCGACAATCTGCAAATCGTGCTTTAAATAAGTCTCCCGTCAAAGGTTCTAAATATTTAATAATTGAGGGGGAATCAAATCCCACATATATTCCCAACCTTCTTTGAGGTCCCATTTTACTTCTATGTGGAGGAGATATTGGCACATATACGGCACATCCAAAAACTTTTAAATGAGAGATATTTGGTACTTGTCCATTAACAAGTTGTAAAGGAGAATACTGATGATATGCACTTGGTCTTAAACGTATAAGGGATGCAGCATGTAAAATTGCATGTCCCCAAGCCGAATTTGGCAATTTGGTCTTCATCAATAAAGGTCTAGCAATTAATTTCAGTCGTTTAATAAATGACTCTGCTAACCCATTTTGAGTATGTACATGAGCCACAGGGTGTTCAACAACTATGCCAATTGACATACAATAATCATCAAAAGATTTTGAAGTAAATTCACCCGCATTATCAATTCGAATTCTTTTAATAGAATAATCTGGAAACTGTGCTCGTAATTGTATTATTTGAGCAAGTAGTCTTGCAAATGCCATGTTTCGACTTGATAATAAACATACGTGCGACCAACGTGTCGATGCGTCAATTAATACCATGAAATATCGAAATGGTCCTGTTGACGGAATTATTGGTCCACAAATATCTCCTTGAATTCTTTCTAAAAATGTTGGACATTCAGTCGCGACTCTAACTGGTGATGGTCTTGTGATAAGTTTTCCTTGAAACATGCAGCACACACCAGATCTTAGATAAAATAATATTTTCAGTTTTCAATGAATGTCCATGAGAATTTTCAATAATTTTTCTCATCATGTTTGATCCAGGATGACCTAATCGATCATGCCATATAAGAAATTTATTTAGGTCTGTTGATTCTTTTACAACCATATATGTTTCAAGTGGACTAATAATTGAATAATAAAGTCCCAACTTATATGATTTAAGTTTTTCCATTATTTTTTTCTTTCCGGAGATTTGACGTGATATATAAATATTCCATGCCATTCTCATTAGTTGTTTCAATATGATAGCCATTCCGGCGTATGTCTTTGAAACTTAACAAATTTCTTTTTGATTGCTTTGACAACTTTGCATCATCTATAATTAATTGTGTACCATTAGGTAGTGTTAGATGTGCTTTTCCATAACCATCAATAATATCGGTTACACCGCATATGGTGCTAACATTAGCTTTGGCTAATATGAGGTTAGAAAAATATTTTTCATCTCTTAGAATTGTATGCGTTGTTGCACTATCCGCCAAACAAATATGATGGTCATCTTTTATAGAAGATACCGTTGCGTCCATACCTCTTGAAAATAAATAAATAAATAAATTAGTAGAAAGAAATGCAAATGCTTTATTTCATGATGATGAATTATTACATAAATTATTCATAAATAAGGCATTATTTTTCTGCCTTTACATCATCCATCACCGTGTCAAAATCTCCAAAATCACCATTGGCATCATTAAGGAAATCTCCAACTTCTAAATGTGTAAGGTCTAAGGGGCCATCATCTGATTTGGTGAAGTTTGTTTCAACACTTTTTCCTTTCAAAGAAGCTTGGTAAAGATCAACAAAAAATTTTGGAGTGCGACAATTTTTACCCCAATGACCTTTCAAACCACAACGGTAGCAATGATTGTTGGAAGAGCTTCCCTTGTATTTTTCATCATCATTTGACAATCTGTTGTAGGGATTTGATCTTTTCTTGATATCATCATGGGAGTTCCTACTGACTTGCCCACGGCCACGGCCCCGCCCACGTTTGTGGTTACTTCGATTACCACGCCCATCTTCATTGGTAATCATTATAGCATTTGCCTCATCAATGGGCATCGCACCGGTTGGGCGAGAATTGTGGTTTTTCATCAACAACTCATTATTTTGTTCAGCAACCAACAAACAAGAAATAAGTTCAGAATATTTGGTGAATCCTTTTTCACGATATTGTTGTTGTAAAAGTAAATTTGAAGCATGAAATGTGGAATATGTTTTTTCCAACATATCATTATCAGTTATAGTTTCACCACACAACTTCAATTGAGAAGTGATTCTGAACATAGCCGAATTATATTCATTTACGCTTTTATAATCTTGAAAGCGCAAATGTAACCATTCAAAACGGGCTTTAGGTAGTATTACCGTTTTTTGATGATCAAACCTTTCTTTCAAATCATTCCAAAGACGTAAAGGGTCTTTGACAGTTAAATATTCAATTTTCAATCCCTCATGGATATGATGACGAAGAAAAAATCATGGCTTTTGCCTTTTTCTGTTCAGATGCCTTATTACCTTCTTTGATGGTATCACCAAGTTCCATGGCACTCAAGTGGATTTCCGCATCAAGGATCCACGATAAATAATTGTTGCCGGAAATGTCAAGAGCATTGAACTCGAGTTTTGTAAGATTTGACATAATCAACTACATATAGTGAACGTAAGAAAAGTTAATATAAAATATTTTGAAGATAATATGCTAGGCGGTTTTGAGATTTATTCAAGAGTGAACTCAAAGTTGCCATCATCGCATTGTTTGAAGAATAAATGAATTATATAACCTTGAGTATTACATTTCTTTCTTTGAGCTTTTCGTGCTGATAACGTGTTGTAAAATTAAGTGAAATATGGAAGAAAAGAACAAGACAAATGGTTAGGAGAGTGAAGCAAGAAGAGAGATTGTATTTCATTTCATCTTTTTGTTTTAATACATCAACATGTCTCTCATACAAGTCTATTTATACTACTACATGATGCAAATGAAAATACATATTATTCCTCCAAATAAATAAGAATAAAGATGAGAGTTATAATGGGAGAGTAATAGACTATTATGATCATAACAAATGACATAATAATCATGCATTTTATATCTCATTCAAGTCATCCATATTATTGATTTTATAACACTTTTGAATTACAGTCTGGATGCTTAGTTGGGTCATTTTGATCCACGTCGGCTAGACCTCCATGAGTTTTAGGCAAGCACATGATTATATGCTATCCAGCATCACCTGAATTTTTATGTGCTTTCCTATTTTCTTTGATGTCCGCTACTGACATCATATGTTTGTTCTTTGGAGGTTTCAATGTGTTAGAGCCATAGAGTGGGATCCCTTCTTTATTTAGGAATTAGTGTAATAAGTCCATATGTGGTATACAAATTATGGAGTACTGTACATTGCAAGTGGATTTAGATATTTTAGCTATTTAGATACTTTTGTTGCAATGGGATCTGTTGTCCTCTTGATATGGTGTTGATGAACCTTTATGAAACTGTGTCGTTTCCGCCTTCCTTTGAATAGATATTTAAGGAATGTAATATGTGGATTTATCTATTTTAGTAAACTCTTGAACCTCATTTTGCATCCGTTAATTGTAATTTTTCATTGCACTTGTCATGTGCGTCTTACGTACAAAAGCTAATAAAATTTACATGTCTCATAATTTTACTGGATGAAAATGTTGTTTGACTCGTCAAATTATGTCATCTCTTTAAATGAAACGGTACACGTGGAGTTGTGCGTTTTTCTAAGAAGTAGACTGTTTATGGTTCTTCCATGTTCGTATGCTGTAATGTGTGAAATCTTTTAGAAAATGCTTTGAAATGAATAAGTGAATTGATCATGTCTTTTGTTCTAGAAACTTCGGACGGCTCATATTAAAGTAGAAAGAAGCAATGGGAGACAGAGTGATAAAGGAGAAAAAAATATGAGGGCCATGAAAAAGACATAAAGACTAAAGAAAATTAAAGGTTAAAGTTTTCATTCGACAAGCCAAGCCTTAAATATAAACACAGTGGTATAGCCCTTTAAACAATCTTGATTGAGTCACAAGTTTCACAGAGACTCATTGCAACCACTTATTCGAGGTTTTTAATTTAGTGATGCAGAATGAACTCAACCACACAATACTCAGGTACCCACAAAGTGTGTTTCTTGTTCCTGAGCCAACTTTAGTCTGCTTTTTCTACATACATTGATCTACCTCCATTGATAACTTCATCATCTTTAACTCATCTTCTTCTATCTTAGAGGCCTCAATGGAAGACTCAGATCTGTCACTGCATGCTCTGCCAACTTCTCGGGTAAATGAAGAATTTCACATTCCAACCATTTAGCAGGTAAGGAATACCCTGTCCATTTACAGCTATCACATCCTCATCTCTTCTAGATTTGCAATCATCAATTCATACATCATATCTGAGTTCCCAGCACCTCATTACTTCACATTGCTTCATCCATATTTGTTCTGTTCATCAGATCTTATTGGGCTTAAAAATGTTTTAAACTATTTGGCTTATAGTTAAGGATTTTTCTTGTTGAACCAGATCAGGTTGAATGTAGCTTAAACTCCCCAATGAGACTATTTTGTTTTTGCAGTACAAATTGCATGTGAACACAAAATTAAGAAACTGAAATAATATTGTTCTTAAAATTTGTGTTCATGGTATTCATCATAACACAATAAATTATTATCTTGAGCACTTAAAAGTATATGTATTTAGTGGTATATTATATATTTAAAAATTACAAAAGTATATCATAATTAAATAATGTATGTTATGATTAATTGATATCATATTATGTAATTATTTGACTTTTAGATTAAAATTGTGGGTGCAAATAAATTGTTAATAGGCACTCTTGGAAAAAGTTTTAGGAGTATATAAGTTATCGTGAGACGAAAGCTTTATCATTAATTAGTTATAATCAAATGGTTGAGATTTAAAGTAGAAAACCCACCAAATTCAAATGCCGAGTTTTTTTGTTAATTTAACCGTCCAATTTAAAATTAATTAAATCTCTATTGCCAAATTAATTGAATCAACGGTTAAGATTAAAAAATTTCGTCTCACAAAAACATATTATCCCTCGTGATAGTATGTGATTGTCTTTTATTATAAGTCGAAATCAAATTTTGAAACTGTATTGAATTGAAATCATGTGTTGTATACGATATTAGAGAATTTTTGGATGCAGTGGTTATTGTTGCATATCGAACGGTTTTTCTATCAAAAAGTTATCATGCCCAACGGATAATTTGATGAATTTAAATTTACTAAATTACTTTTAAAAGAAAATTCGTTGGAAGACTTAAAAAGAGTAAAAAAGAAAATCTGAAGTTGGGTACAAATTGATATCTGAAGAAATCTCCGCCCTTGTGGAGATTACGAATTATTTTCCCAAGTGAAACTATTGTTTATTTGATTGATCGAAACACTCACTGTATCACTTCAATTCTTATAGTTTTTATAAATTGCAAACTTCTACTTTGAAAGCATTACAACTTTTGGACCAATTACACTTCCAGTCACAATTGTTCTTGTTTGCATAATGACATGTTCTTGTTTTCTTTCTCAGAGAATTTGAGTGTTACAACAATTGTTAATTAATTGCATAAGAAACAAACAGCATTGTGGCGGAGCTTTCCCTCTGATCTCATCTTCCTCGCCTTTTCCGTTACTGTTGCTTCAAGTTTTCCCATTTCCCGGTCCAACTTGAACACAGCACCGGTCGCAATAGCATCAATCTTTGCTACCTTAAGCTTGTGCCGCAGAATTTCTCTTCCCTTTTTATCCTCCAGTTTAATATTTTGCCTTTCCAACTTGCTCACAGCTTTGCTTATCTCCTCATTCTCCAACAGGGCTGATCTCTTCTTCATCTTCTCGTACCGTTTCCTGATCCTATCAATCTCAGCTCTTTCCCATTCATCAACATTTCCCGGTTTTTTCCAGCTGGCTATCGTAAAATGTCTCAACATGGTCGACCTGTTGGATGTAATGGGCATTTCTCTCAGCAACCCGTCATGATCAGAATTAAATGTGTCATCCCGGAACGATATAGTCTGTCTGTCTGATCTGATGATGACTTGGATGAGGATACTTCGCAATGGATACCAATCAAGAAGAGATAGCTTTGTGGAAAAGGTAACATTTAGTCCTCAATTTGTGTATATGCTTTTGGCGTCTAAAGAATATATGCAAAGTGTGGACCAAAAGCAAACTATTTGCGTTTCTTCTCAACTTGGGGTCAAGAGAAAGCGTTGTGTATTGAGCATGAAGATTCCCTTTTAATGCCACCAGCAAAATGTATACATTTTATCTCATCCATATATCAGCAGGACAATGACATCAAGTCCGCCGAGTCGAGCTGTATGGTTTCATTCTTTGGGGAGTGAGTATATCCTTACATCGGTGTGGAGCCATACCACAGCGATCAGGGGCGGGTTAAGCGTTTGAGTGGCCTTTGGCAAAAAATAGTTGAGGCCTCTTTAAAATATATTTTTTGATTTCCCTAGAATTATAATTATTAAATATTTGATTTTCCTATAACATTCCTAAATTTGTCGATAATTGCTTAGATTTATATTTTATCCAATTTAAAAATAATACTAACATGCACAAATATTGAGCATAAAATTACTAGTATATATAAAACGAGAAGGATTCTATAAGCGGTTACCGATTAAGTCACATTTTCTTTTCCAAAGTATCCTTATACATCTTTATAATTGATACTCTCTCCGTCCTATTATTTTTGTCCATTTCATTATAAAATACCTCACAGGCCTCATGACCACATGTGTTGAGCCGCCCTCTGTCAGTGATACACTCCTTTTAAGTACACAAGAGTAATGTAGACACGCAGCTTTGATCCATACCGAGCATTTATATCAAATTGTCCTCTTTATTCATGTTATTCTTGCAAATTTGATACGAATCAATTTTAAGAGGAAAGACTTTAGCTTTTTCTGATCACGAATATGCGATGATAACATTGTCCTGATAACTTGTTTACTAGTTGAACCCACACAAGAAAAGGAAATATAGCGCTTCAAGGTGTACGTGTCCCAGTGGCCTAACCATCCGAGCGTCTACTGGTTGGAAGCTGTGTCCGCTCTCCTTATGAGCCTATAATAAGTCTTTGGGGTATAGTACTCACACCTAAGGATGTAAGACTTGTCGGACATAAATGAGTCTTTGTGCGAAAGATAAATGAAAAAAAATGAGATTGTAAGTTACAAGGCAAGACTTGTTGCACAAGATTTTTTTCCAAAGATCCGGTATCGATTTTGATGAAACGGATTACCCAGTAATGAATGAAATTACCTTCAGATACCTGATTAGTCTAACAGCTCATGAGAAACTTAATATGCATCTTATTGATGTTGTTAAAGCTAATCTAGACAAATCACTTGATACCGAAATTTTTAAGAAAATTTATGGGGATTTTTAGATGCCTTAGTCATCAAGTTCAAAACCTAGAGAAAAATATTCGGTCAAGTTAGAAGGATTCTTATACGGACTAAAGCAATTTGGACGCATGCGGTATAATCGATTAAGCGATTATTCATCAAAGAAAGAATATGTTAACAACTCCTTTATTCATACATTTTCATTACAAAACAACATCTAGATGTGTAATTAATGATGTTTATGTTGATACATTGAATTTCATCGGGACAAGTGAGGAGATTCAAGAAGCAATCTCTTACTGACACGAGAATTCGAAATGAAAGACCTTGAGAAAACTAAATATTGTCTCGGATTAAAGATTGAGCACATGTCAAGTGGGATACTTGTGCATCAATAAAATTATACGATAAAGATTATTAAGCGGTTCAACATGGATAAGTCAAATTCATTAAGTACCTCAATTGTCGTAAGATCCCTTGATATCAATAAGGATTCATTTCGTCCTTGTGAAGAATAGGCCAGAGGTACCTTATTTCAGTGAGATCAGAGCTCTTATGTATCTTACTAATTGTACTCGTCTCATGTGTCTTACTAATTGTACTCGTCCTGATCTTTGTTTACAATTAATTTATTAGCTCAGCTCTGCTCCTACGAAACGACAATGAAATGGAATCAAACACATGTTTTGAATCAAACAGTTGAGTTAGAATTATTTTATCCTCACAATGCGAAATCAGTTTTAGTTGGTTATGCAGATGTAGGTTATTTGTTAGACTTGCACAAAAGAATATCACAAATCGAATACATATTTACTTATGGGGAACTGCAATCTCTTGACGTTCACAGAAACAGACACTTATTGCCACTTTATCTAATCATGGTGATATCATCGCATTACACGAGACAAATCATGAGTGTGTATGTTGAGCTCTATAAAACATCATATTAGGATCACAAGCGATATACTAATGAATAAGTAAATGGGGACGAAGGTGAATGAAAAAACTCATCCCTTCACACTTACTCCCTCCGGCCCATTATGAGTGTCTCATTTCCTTTTTGGATGTCCCAAAATGATCTTCTCATTTCCTAAAATAGAAACTTTTTACCTCTACATTTACACCCTCTTTCATACTTTTTATCTCAATCATTCTCTTTCTTACTTTTTATCTCACATTTTTCAATTTTCTTAAAAAGCGTGAAAGTTCTCAAATGAGACACTCAAAATGGGACGGAAGGAGTAAGAGCATCTGCAGCGGTTGAGTTCTCTCCGAGCAAGCAGCGAGAACGTTCTCTAATTAGTGTGCAGCGGCAGGTGCTCGAGAGGATGGATTGCTCGCCGAGAACGAACGTTCGCGAAGGATTGCTCGCGGAGCAATCGAGCGAGAACGTTCCGCGTGAGTGGATCTGGGAGATTTGCGACGCGTGCTTTGGACGACGGAGGAAGAAGGGCGAGCGCGTGAAGAGAGCGTGAGTTATTTTGGGCCCAATGGGCTGATTCTTCAAACGGCAGGAAAAATAATGGGAAGAATTTTGTGAGTCTTTAGATCAAATATTCAGATTTGATCTAACGGTCTTGCTTAATTTTCAACGGAAATATTTTTTAAAAATTTTAAAAATTGAAAAAAACTCAGAAAAAATAATGTTGATAAAGTTGATTTTTTTCCTATAAATTAGAACTCATATTCTTTAATATTGTGGGTTTTATCTAATGATATGTAACTTTAAATTATCTTTGTGTAATTTCTTTTAAGTAATGTTATGCTGTTATTATATTAAGTTGAAATAAAAACACAAAAATACTTGTTCATAAAAGGAAACATAATATAAAATACACACAACAACAAAAAGGAAACACAACACACAATAAAAATAAAAGGAAACACAACACACTCATAATTGTTCACCAGTTTCCATATACCAGTTATGTTTCACCAAATCGTTTTGAAGCTCAGTGTGAAGATAAGCAGAATGAAGACTGGTAAGCCGTTCACCAAAAGTTGGAGATCGATGACCTCTTGTCACCGGATCATGAAGAAGTCGGTTACCATTCTGATCAGTTGGCCCATCATACACGGTAAATGCGTTGCGTGGGTTGTGTGGATCTTCTTCTTCAACTTCAACAAATTATTCTTTAACAAATTCGTCCTCAACAATCATATTATGCATCACAATACAAGCTAGCATTATTGTTTTCAAAACACTTTTCTTATGAGACATACCTGCATGACGTAATATTGTCCACCTGGATTGTAAAATACCAAAACACCTCTCTACATCTTTTCGGTATGATTCTTGTTTTCGTGTAAATAATTTTTCAGCATCACTTTCCGGATTGCGAATTGTTTTCACAAACCTGGAGTATCTGGGATAGATTCCATCAGCCAAATAATAAGTATTGTCGTACGTGCTTCCATTTACCTTATATGTCACTTTAGGAGTGACTCCTCCAAGATATGAGTCAAATACGTCCGACTGATGGAGAACATTAATGTCATTTTGTGAACCTGGAACACCAATAAAACTATGCCATATCCAAGTATCGTACGATGCTACAGCCTCCAAAATTATTGTTGGTCGACCCTTGCGACCTGAATAAGATCCTTGCCATGTTGTTGGACAATTCTTCCACTCCCAGTGCATACAATCAATACTTCCTATCATACCTGGAAATCCCCGATGCTCTGCTCTTTGTAATAGACGTGCTAAGTCGGCCTCATTTGGAGAGCGTAGATATTGTCCTCCAAAATGTTCAACCACTTGACGACACCACATCTTAAAACATTCAAGAGTTGTTGATCGGCCATTCGTGAGATCTCGGCACACTGATCAGCACATGAACCGTATGCCAACGTTCGTATGGCCGCAATCATCTTTTGTTTAGGAAGAAGACCAAGATCTCCAGTCGCATCACATTTTTGATGCCAATATTCATCATTATTACAAAGTGTAGTTTTTATTCGATTAAAAAGATTTCTACTCATACGATACCTTCGACGAAAATCTCCTTCCGAAAAAATAGGTCTTTCGATGAAGTAGTCATCTAATAAGTTCTGCCCCCTTAGCCCTCGTTGTCTTTCTCGATTTCGTTGTCGACGGGGTTTCGCCTCTTCCTCTTGAACACCAATTGTCGCTATCGCTACCGCATCCATAACAAATGAATTATTCATGTCATTCATTTCATTCATTCTTTGGTTGAACAATTGAAAACTCTCTTCGAAATTGTGTGGATCCTTTTCGTAGGTTTGAGACTGAAGCAAGAAGATTTTTGGTGTGATTTTACATGATTCATGAACTTCTTTTTATAGAGATTTGTAGCTTATCCTTGCGGACACGTGTTTTATTTTGATTTGTCAAAAATCTTATTGCAATCTAGTTGAAAAAATTTGATTGGCCAAAATTTTTATCCGAATCTAGATCAAATTTTCAATGATTGATGAAAAATGTAATCAAAATACATATCAATAATTGAATAAATTTTTTTAGTATTTTAAAAATAATTTTATTTGTGAATAGTAAGAGAAATTTATCTCGGAACAAATGGCTGCGTAAATTATGCATAATTGCTGTTACTATTTGATGAATAGTAACAACAATTTCTCTAGGAGAACATTCTCCTAGAGCAAATGGCTGCGGATGCCCTAATATACAGTTCGCTTGATGTGTTTTGAATTTTTTTACTTCCAAATAATTTTAGTATTTCATAATTTTTATAACAAGATTATTACTAAGCATCAGTGTTTTAAAAACCAAACCGACCCGGCCTGTTCAACCGGTTCGACCGTGAACCGGTAGACAAATCGGTTCGGATTGGTTGTAAACTCGATTCTGCAATTGAACCGGTTAAACTCGGTCAAGAACCGGTCCAACCGGTCGGTTTTTATAAAATTGATGGTTGAATCGAGTTAATTAAGAATTTATAAAATAAAATTGATTGAAGATTTGAACCTAAGATCTATATCTAGCTACGTCAAGTTACAAACCAACTCACCCAAATACTATCATTGCTTTATTTTGGCTATATAATAGATATTTATAAATTTTATACATATCAACATATATTAGTTTCAAATTTTATTTAAATATATTTATAATTTAAATATGCATCGACCCATGGTTCAACCCGGTTGAACCTTTAACCCATTGACCCACTACCTTCACCGGATTGATAAACGAATCGGTTTTTAAAACCTGCTAAGCATGAAAGATTGTATGAGAACAATTTATTTCAAGAATCATAAAAGTAGATTTGAATGATGCCCAAAAATAACCCAATGGACCGACAACATTGACCTAACACAACACAACCTATTCTGCCGAAAGTCACTCAATCAAACCCTCCTATCCGCATGGCCCCCAAAAAGCCGAATCCGCTCGAGCACCCACCCTCCGCCGATCCATCCTCCGACGAAGAAGTATCCAACGAGGCCGAGGAAGAAGAAGAAGAAGATGACGACTCCGACGAGTCAGAGGAAGACGAAGAAACTCAACCTAAACCTTCAGAGAAGCCCCCTCCGCCTCCTGCACCCGAGAAGAAGAAGCCACACATCGTTATCAAGAAGAAATCAGACCTTAAGCCTGCCTCACCAGTCCGATCTAGTGATGCATCCGACTCCGGATCCGACTCTGACGCCACTCCGCCAGTTTCAGATCTAGCAAAATCGGTGACTGTCGCGATCCCATCTCCAGCGCCAGATTTCAAACTGGCTAAAAAGAGAGCAGCGGACGGTATAGATTATGCAAAAAACTTCAAGAAATTGAAGGAGGTAGCTGCGACTGATGCTCGCAATACTAGCACTAAAACAGTAGCAGGTGTGGAGGATGAGGTGAAGAAAGTTGGAGAGGATGCGAAGAAGCTGCTATTTCAGAGGCTGTTTAGTGAGGAGGATGAGATTGAGTTACTAAAGGGAATGTTGAAATATTCAGCTGAAAAAGGTATTGATCCGATTGCGGATTTGAGTAATTTTCATCAGTATGTGAAAGAAACTATTCATGTAGATGTTACAAGTGCGCAGCTTAGTGCTAAGATTAAGAGGTTGAGGAAAAAATATTTAAAGAATGCGAGTAAAAGTAAGAAAGGCGTGGAAAGGAGTTTTAGTAGACCGCATGAGCAGTTGTCATATGATTTGTCTAAGAAGATTTGGGGTGCTGGGAATGCCAAGGAAGTTACTCAAGCTGTAACTGCGCAAGCTGCAAATGGCGGGTTTGTGGCGAAGGTCGTTGGGAAAGGGAAGAGGACTCCGAAGCCGAATATGACTCCGGATCAGAAGGAGAAGCATGCGTCGAGTCTTCAGATTCCGTTGTCAAAGAATGAGAAGGAGCATGTTCATTGTAACGGGTCGTCTTCCTCTTTCTGTTTGGCTGAGGTGATCAAGAGTAAGGATGCTGTGGGGATGGGTTTGAGTGAGGAATTTTTCAAGAAAGGATTGGAATTGCTTGGAGATGAGGTGAAGGCTAGGTTAGAGGAGAAGTGGAAGAGTTTGGTGGTTGCGGAAGCTGAGCTTTACTATAGGAGAGTTGAGATAACTCGTGAGCAGATGAAGCTGACTCTGGATGCATACAAGTCCTCGGGGCATTAGGTAAAATCATGGGTGATATGGCCATGTGGAGAATGACAATTATGAATCATGTTTATAATTGTGGCGTACTAGATTATTAGTTCATAAGCTGTTTTGGATTGCTCTCCTAATTGACTCTAGCTATGATCTTGCTGAAGTGTATTTGCTATCAACGGTTTGCCTTTTTGGGCCTACTTGGCTAATCTTTCGTTTTCTTGGTGTTAATATTGTTATGCATATGTTTTGTTTTTTAAGCTTTAGCGCTTGCTTGGCATATCACTCCCTGTTTACCTTTCTTAGTCTTCATGTTACTATTGACGTATGACATTCACTGGAAAGTTTATTATAACTTGTTTCTGTGATTTGGTTTTTGAGTCTGATGGCTGCTCTCTTATCTTTGCTTTCAGTGATGAAGTTGCATACCCTCTACTGCTTGTTATTATTCAGCTGTTTCTTTTGTTTTCCGCAACTTGTATGGTCAACTGGACTCTACTGCTGTCTATGTATTCCAAATAGGCTTAGCAGCTTCGGGACTGTTTTAGTGGTTTTAAAAATATTTATAGTATTGCATCTGTTTCAATAGTTCCAAATGGAGTTGTCAGTTATCCGTTTCTCCAGCTATTTATGATAGTCGGCAAACGTGTCGTTTTGCTAATCAAAATGATTAATCTATACTGCCATAAACCGCTCTATGTTCAGGTTCATTAGCTGGTTCAGAATCGTAGGACATTCTAATGATCCCATGAGCCATTTTTAGACATTTTTTAGAAGAGACCCATGTTTTGCAAATTAAGGGTGTGATTTTGCATTGGATTGGACTGACTTTCCTTTTCAGGCTTTTAGAACATTTATTCTTGTTCACTTATGATAAATTAGTAACTCAAATGCTAGTAGTTTATAAATGAGCTTTCATTTATATTTCATCTACTAATTTATCAATCGGATGAGACGTGACTATTTTTTGGATACTAGAAGATAGGTGTCCTTACAAATATATATTGATATTATAAATATATTACCGCTCGAATACATCCAATCTTAATTTATATTCATAAAAACACATTTTAACGGTCAATCTCGTCCTTTATTTGATTAGTTTGGTGGTACGTAGCAATCAATAATCCATTTGCATTTAATGTTATCTACTAACCTAAAAAATAGATATGTGTCACTCAATTGATGAACTAATTGATGAAATATTGAAATATAGGGAAAGTATCCCATGGAACCCTCACCTTTTCATGGATCCATGGATTCCCCTTCATCACCGTTGGATCGCTTTCATCCATGGATTGAGGGAGCGACACGTGGATGAGTTGAATATATTTTATTTATGTAACCAAGGGTATTATAGTCATAGTTAGGAATTAGTTAGTATCAAATTCTTAGCATTAATTGTTGATAGCAAGTGTGTTGATGCAATTAATGTGGTGATGTGACAGTTTTTGCATGCATTAAATGTGTGATTGTACTTTGATGTTAAGTATTGTTTTGAAATTTGAAATGATATGAATGAAAGTTAATTTTGTAATCTTTTTAATGTTTGTGACTTTTTCATTCTTTTTTCATCAAATTTCATTTTCATATCAAACTCATCAACTCCCAAGACTTCATCTTCTTTTTAATCCATTTCAATCTCACCCACAATCACTACAATTTGTAAACAATTTCTTACAAGTTATGAAAATTATTTGTAAACAATTTCTTACAAGTTATAAAACAAATATTTTTATTTCCTTCACCATTACTGTTTATTGAAAATTAAACGAACTAAATATAAATAATAGATATTTAATTATTTAAAAATAAAAAATAAAATGCAATCACGTAACATAAAACATAAAATGCAAAGAAATGGAAACACACGTTCTTCAAACATGAAATGCAAATACAAAATGCAAACACAAATGCAAACATAAAATACAAACACAAAATGCAAACACAAAATGCAAACATAAAATGCAAACATAAAATACAAATACAAAATGCAAATCAAAATTCAAACAAGCAAACGAAACTGAACAGGACATACAAAAATATAACGCGATCCAAAATAATAAACAACATACAGTTACCAGTTCACTCAGTCGACATGTGTTGTAATATGAATCAGAATGAAAATATTGAATTCAAAAGTGCAAAGAGAAATACTGACAATGCACATACGAAATGCACATACGAAATGCACATACGAAATGCACATACGAAATGCACATATCGAAATACACATACGAAATGCACATATCGAAATGCACCTACCAAATGCACATACAAAATGCATATACAAGATGCACATACAAGATGCACATAGTCCTCAGAGAGAAATTTTTTAAGAAACATGTCTTGGCATAGAAAATGCAAATACAAAATACTGCCTTAAGATTCGCAAAGTAACAAGTACATATTATTCATAGTAATTAGATGATACAAGTAAGGAAAATGCGTATAATTACACATTAGTCTCCATATTCACATGTCTAACCGGGTCAATTTAGGGCAACCCAATCAGGTCAGGTTCCAACTATATCGGGTCAATTTAGAGGAACCCAACTGGGTCATGTTCCATCTCCATCGGTCGATTAAGGAGAAACTAATCGGGTCGTGTTCCATCTTCATCGGGAGAAACCCATCGGGTTGTGTTCCATCTTCATCAGGTCAAATTAGAGCAACGCAATCGGGTCAGATTCCATCTTCATCGGGTAAAATTAATCCAATGATGAATCTTGATCCGTCTTCAATTGGGCCGGCGTCAAGTACTATGAAATATTAAATATTAACATGAAATATGGAAACACACGTTCTTCAAACATGAAATGCAAATACAAAATGCAAACACAAAATGCAAACATAAAATGCAAACACAAAATGCAAACATAAAATGCAAACATCAAAATGCAAATATAAAATGAAAAGTTGTATTGCAAATCAAAATTCAAACAAGTAAACGAAACTGAACAGGACATACGAAAATATAACGCGATCCAAAATAATAAACAACATACAATTACCAGTTCACTCAGTCGACATTTGTTGTAATATGAATCAGAATGAAAACATTGAATTCGGAAGTGCAAAGAGAAATACAGACAATGCAAATAAGAAATGTTGGAATCTTGGCAAAGGAGATGGCTGTTGGGTTTTCGAATGTTGGATGTGTTCTTAGAGATTTCAAGAATCATCAAAGAAATTAAACTAACTAAATATAAATAATAAATATTTAATTGTTTAAAATTAAAAAATAAAATACAATCACGTAACATAAAACATAAAATGCAAAGACAAAATGAAAACACATGTTCAAACAAGTGCAAATAAGAAATGCACATACGAAATGCACATATCGAAATGCACATACCAAATGCACATACTAAATGCACATACAAGATGCACATACAAAATACTACGACAATTGGTTGCACATACAAGATGCACATACAAAATACAAGATGCCATTTGGGTTCAAAAAATCAACAATTATACACAAAAATAATTATATACAATTTAGTCCCTGAAGTTACAAAGAATACAACTTATTCGCCGCTAAATTGAATCGTCCAAAACCCTAATCCAATTCCAAAGTTTACAACTTTCTAAATCACTATGAAGAGGACGTCCATTCTCACGAGTTTCATCACCTGATTTAGACCCAGAAATCAACATATACATCCCCCACTTTCAGCATCCTTCACCGCAACACACCTCTCCTTGTAAATTGACTCAGCTGCATAGTCCCTTCAATCCACAAACAAAGAAAATATCTCAATTCAAGCCAGAATTTAAACAAATAGACAATATAACCACAATGTGAAACAAATATCTAAACCCTAGTCTAAGAATATAACAAACAACAATGCACAATCAACCTCAACATCCAACACCATCAATGCCCTAATCCAAATTTCAATCAAAACCCACAAACCAAGATATCACAACTAACAAGATCCAACATTTCGATCAAAATCAACAAAGATGAGTTGAAAGCTACCTATGCATGCCAATCTGGACAAGCTCTTCAACATTTCGGTCTACTTTCTCAGCAAGCAACTTAATTTCTTGCACTACATGAATCCCCCATCCACATTCAAGATCTGGCGAATACATATGCCTAATCGAATCATCAATCATTTTCCTTTCCGACGAACTCCCAGATCCGTTTATATAACTCTCCGTTATATCAATCCTCGGCATCGACTCAATCGCGCCTTTCGAAGCCGGCGGATGCTCGCTACGACTCAACCCATTAATCTCAATCTGAGTCAACTGATCCAACAACCGATCAAAACAAGAACCTAACAAAAACTCAGACATACTCGGAGCTAAAGGCCTCAACCCAGAGCCACCGCCATCATCATAATAAAGCTCAAACCCACCTCTACCTCCTCCTCCACCCTCCACGTTAGGACTTCCATCGGCGACCGATCTCCTCCACCGTTTCTCCTCGTCCTCCTTCTCGGCGCCGAATCTGTTCTGTTAGCAATCGTAGCACCACCAGACCCCGACAACTACTGCCTACATGCATCAATACTGCAAAGATCCTACCTTTAATCAAAATCAATCCAAACCCACTTACCAAATTCCCCAAAATCAATCCAAACCCACTTACCAAATTCCCCAAAATCAATCCAAACCCACTAACTCATCTTACTGCCACCTCCCACCTGAACCCTGAACCCATAGATCCACCACTAACGCCCACCACGAGCCTCCATCTCCGCTTCGCTTGTACTGAGTATATAGATCCACCACCGCGTTAGAGATTTGTCTGTCTCGAATCTCAAGAAACTCGCTTGCTTCGGAGGCGAATCCACCTCCCACCTCCCACCTGAACCCTAATTCCATCTTTCTAACCCCCAATCTCACTCTGACCAAAGGTGATGAAACAGCGAAGGTTTGAAAAATGGGTTTTGGATTCGCAGAAGTGAGCGAGAGGGGAGAGGGGAGAGAAGGTTTGAAAATGAGTTTTGGATTAGAGATAGGTATGGCTTGTCAATCACAGATTTGATGGGTTTATAAAATAACTCATATACCCTTATACACACAAACTAACCTAACTAATCATCAAAATCAAACCAAACGAAATTTTCTCTCACTTAACCACGTATCTATCTCTCATTGAGTATATTAGTAGATGAACGGTGATTAACGTGGATCCATGAATCCACGAAATCTGACAGTTCCACCAGATGCTTCCCCTTGAAATATATCCTTAACGTTCCGAATAAAATCACTCCATCTTATTTTGGTCACCCGCTGTTCACAATACTACCGTCTTAAACGACAGCGTTTTGAAAGTTCCGAAGATTAAAATCAACGGAGGAGAAGACGATAGTGGCAGTTAGCAATGGCGAGCTTCATCTTGACATCATCCACTTCCGCACCATTCTCCACGAATTCGCCCCCCACCCGCGTCGCCCGCATTTCAAAATCGCTCGCATGCAAAATCAAAACCGCTGCTGGAATCGCTGCCTTCGGTGGACTAACCCTAACCCTAGCCGGACCGGCAATGGCTGCTGAAATTTCGTTGCTTGGCACGCAGTTTACTGAACCTGATAATGCTCTTTCGCTGCCTACTTGGGCTATCCATGTCTCCAGCGTTGCCGAATGGTGTGTTTCAATTTTATATCAATTTTTGTGAGAGTTTGATGTTGTGATTCATTTGAATTTGATTGGTCTGAATTTGTGTGTAATCTGTTGTTTTTACAAGGGTCATTGCAATGGCATTGGTGTGGCAGTATGCTGAAAAGTCTGGTTATGAGTCATGGAAAGGCTTGTCTTGGGGAATGGTAAGTTGTTGCTTTGCCGATTTATGGTCCCATGTCATCATAGGTTTGAGAATCAGCGGTGTTTTTGTCTTGTTATATTTTAGCGAAGCTGTTATCTTTCGTCACTGGAGTCGGGTAGATGTTGTTACTTGTTAGCCTAATAGCATTGAATTGTGCTAGCTTATTTGAAGCTCGATGAGTGTGATAATGTCTTAGGTACCTTCACTTGGAGGGGCTCTATGTGCATGCACTTGGCATTTCTTCTACAATGCAGAGTCCCTTGAGGTAAGTACACTTTGATGTTCAATTTTGTAATGCATAGCTATTTGGAAGCTGTTCTTAAACATGACATGCACAGTTGTTAAAATAAAACAGACATTGCTTATTCTTGTATTTGGTTGTTATAGGTCCTGGTGGCTCTCCAAGCTGCTTTGACAGTTTTGGGAAATATCACTCTGTGCATTGCTGCTTTCCGAATCTATAACTCGACCCAGAAACGGTCTGATAGCTCATGAGATGTTCTTTAATCAGTTTGGTGCTTACGAATGAGCCTTCAGTCCTTCAGACAGTTGGTATGCACTATGCACTAGCTTCACTGATTCCGATAGATCAAGAATTGTCTTTCATCCCAGAAACTAGTGATGCAGTGTTTATTTACCATTGCAAGCATGACATCATCTTGGAATACTATGTCAGCAACTCCAGAAACTCTGCTCAAATCCAAGTCGACTCTGCCAACGAAGATGAAGTTTTGCTAGAGGCTGACAAATATGTTCCATCTCTGTAACTTGTAAGTCATTTTTAATGTGTATATTGTGCCTTAAACATTGCAGTGTTGACCCATTTATGAAAAGTTTCACTTGTGTGATCTGTATAAGTGTATATCATTTCAACCGACTTTGAATATTGAATGTCTTACTATATGTCTTGATCTGAAAAGCTTAACATAGTGCCTACCTTGTGTTTGTATGGTTAATAACTTAATATTGAGCATACAAGTATTCGAATTCTCTTTGTGAAACTGTGCAAAAGGTAGTTATGGTGTCGGATAGCTAGGATAGTTTGGAACCATTTCTCTAAGTATCCAAGATACAAATTTTCTTGAAAAAAGCAGATATTGAAGAATGATTGACATTGGAATTTCAACTTCCGTCGTGTTGCTTTGTAGTAGCTTCCCATAATGCCCGAAACCTTGTTTTCTACATTTGAGCTAGCTATTCTATGTAAAGGTGAGTATGATACTGTATATGAGCATTAATATATTTAAGCATGCACCTGAGAGATGTCTCATCATCCGGAAATAGAAAGATGTATGTATGAACACTAACCCAGTGTTAGATGCCAATGTGAGCCTTGTATCATTTTAGGCTCATATCTTATTGTAAATATTGTAGACTTCACTCAGTGTAAAAATGATTGTCACTTTAATACTCCTATCATCCTATGTTGGTATAAGTTTCTTATACAAAGTGATAACGAGGAAAGTTTACATATAGGAACTCTCCACTGTGATTAGATATGCTTACAAATATACTTAAAGTTGATTGCCTGTCGTAAAACTGAAGACGTGAGTTCAAAAGTGTAAATTAGGGACACAATCTCAAATTTTAAAACTACGGCGGATCTTTATTTTGTCATCATTATAATAACGTAGAAGTTAAAGCGTTTACTAAAAACATACTCCCTCCGTCCCACAAAGTTTGTCCATCTTTTTGATTATTTATGAGGTATAAAATAATCAAAGTGTACAAACATAGTGGGACGGAGGGAGTAGTAACTAACTGAGTAGGCTACTCACACTGCATCTGGAAATTTCTTTTTAATTTCAGCTGTCAGTGCATTGTTTTCTTGCTGCAGAAACAAAGCAGTCTGCCTCAGTTTTTCATTTGCCTCTATGATGTTTCTGTTTTCTATATATAACTTCAGGTTGTTGAGTACCACATGCATTGCTGCCTTCTCCTTGCACATTCCTCTCCTTCTGCAGAGAGTAAAGTTACATAAACATGAACCCCTAAATTTGAATTTAAAAGATGGTTTAAAAAATCAAACCTTATGAGCCTTGATACTCTGACTTTGGACTTCTTTGATCTCAGTTTACTTGCAACACACCTTAAAGATCGAGGTGAGATGCTCTCTGTAGCATGGAAGCTCATTTTGACGTGGTTTTCTGTTGGAACCGCTATGTTGTGATACTGACTTATGACTATGTAAGGTGGTTAGCTCTTATTTATAGAGTTTTTCTATTATGCGTCATATGTATGTGCCAAAGAGTGATGCCTTGCTTTTTTGCATGTGTCCTGCATAATTTCAAATCTGTACTCATTCATGGCGCGTATGGTATTCTCAACACCAGCATCTAAGAGTCAACTTCTTAATTGAGGCATTCATTAATTCTCCTTGGCATTCTGTAACTTCAATGAATACTGATGAAGGATGTGGCCTTGCATTTGTGTTTATTTCTCTTCTTGAATTATACTTTTACACTTATCAGCTGAGTACTGTTGTGTTTTGATGCCCTTTTTCTTTCAAATTTCACTGCTTTTTTCTCACATTGCTAGTTTATACATCAGAACTGATTCTTTTATTATGTGAACTTATACGTCTAAGGTGATGCATTCAACGTCTACATAAAGTGGTTTCTGAATTTAGCTGCTTAAAGCGACCATCATTAGCTTCATCAAGAATCCCTCGGGCTACTCATGTGTAGTCATATCTGGTTTGAGGCTCGTCGAGTACGCATGATCATAGGCTTTGTGCTATTTCCATCAATGCCAAATTGGAAAATGCTGCAGAAGATTTTGTGTGCAAGTTGATAAGGGTTAGTGCTATACTGTATTATGATAAGGTCCGCATATCATATCATGATTTCGCATTTTCTTTTTTCAACATGTTCTTCATGAATGGCACAAAGTGATTCTCTTAGAGGTTTATGAAACAGTAACAGTATTGCCTTGTTTTTGTTCTGTATTTTTCGAGCATATATGAAATGAAATCCCCTTGTTCGTGGTGTTTATGGAATGCATATTGGTCCATAGTAACATCATCATCATCATATATATATATACCATCTTCCACTAGGTATTCTTTGTAATTATGAATTATGATGATATTCACCATCCCATGCATCATCACAAGTTTGATATTCATTTGAGCATCTTAACCAAGCTTTCAAACTGCAGATGATTATTATACTCATTACTCATGGTTGTGTGAATAGTATATGTCACTTAATCATATATTTCTACAACTACTTGTGCTACAAAGATGAATCTTTTACAAAATTAAGTGCCTTTGAACATGGTTATTCTTCTGTATCGGATTCCTTAGTGTAAAATATTGTTCAATTTCTCACAAAAATGACTTCACCTTTGTCCAAGTCAACTAAACTCCTTCATTACTTGATTTTGGATAATAATGTGACAAATACTTCATCTTATGATAATATTTTTTACTTGTTCGTTAGACATAGTTTTCAGGACGAGTCGCCGTTTGAAGCAAATTTTAAAATAATATTTTCTCAAATAAATAATCAAATCTAAGTTTTTTTACCTGTCGTCATTTTATTTTAAATATAAAATTGAAATTGTCTTTAATTTGCAGATTGTTGATAAATATGATCTCATTCCTACCTCATTTTCTATTTTAAAAATGACAATAATTAAAAGTTCCTTTCCTATATAATTAAAGTTTTGCAACCAAGAGTTCATGTTTTAAATTTTTTAATCAATAAGTTTTTGTATTTTTTTAGATATACAAACGTTGTATTTTCAGCCTCACTTTTTTTTTAAAATAAACTTTTCCAAATTATAAATATCTCAAAGCATTTGGATTGAAAATTCTGGATAGTTCCAGAACAACCGCCATACTTTCCTATTCTTTGATTTTAGAAACTTATACCCTAATTGACCAGAATGCCCTCCGGACCAACGCCGCCCTCCAAACTACCAAAATCCTTAAATTTCCTAATCCTTAAACTTCCTAAATCCTTAAATTTCCTAATTCTTACTCTCTAAATCCGAAACCTAAGAAATTTAGAAACCCCAAATCTCTATAAAATACCACTCAAACCTAATCCCTAAATCAAATTCCATTCTTTCGCAAATCAATCACCCTCGATTTCCTCAAACACTCTCGCCACTCCTGAACTTTCGAATTTCATCATTCAAGAAACGACAATGACTCCTTCCGACAACAACAACAACAACGTTGAACCGACTCTTTGCTCCAATGGTTGTGAATTCTTCGGCACTGCAGCAACACGTGGTCTCTGCTCAAAGTGTTACAACGATTTTCTAAAGTCATTCATCCAATCCCCGCTTCCCTCAGATGCCTTGACCACCAAGGAAACTCCCAGTTCTGATTTCGATTCCATTTCCTCTCTGACTGACGAATTGAATCAAAAGATTTCATTGAACTCCGCGAGTGTGGCAAAGAAGAAGAACAGGTGTGGAAAGTGTAACAAGAAAGTGGGGTTGATTGGATTCCAGTGCCGGTGCGGAAAAATATTTTGTGGATCGCATAGGTACGCGGAGGAGCATGACTGTGACTTTGATTTTAAGGCAAAGGGTAGAAGCGATCTCGCGAAGGCAAATCCACTTCTCAAGGCTGATAAACTGGAGAGGTTCTGATCCTAAAAAACGTTCAAGACTTGGGCTTCAAAAATCAAGAATTGCTGACATATTCAAGAAATTGGAGAGGTTCTGATCCTAAAGAAAGTTCAAGATTTGGGCTTTAAATATCAAGAATTGCTGACATATTCAAGAATTCAAAAATGTTTGAGTTTCTAGCTGTGGGTCTTTGGTAGTATGAAATTTAGTTTTGGGTTTATAACTGTTTACTGATTTTGTGTAATTGATCTTAGAGGTTGTTCTGTACATTGTTTTACTCTTTATAAACATCAATGAAAGCTCTATTTTTTAACAAATTTTGGATGAAGTTTATTTATGTCTGGGAATTTCTAGGGTAAACAAAACAGATTGTATCATTTTCCAATGTTTGATTGTTTATGTGATTTTGTTCCTGTTGCCAGTTTTACCAAACTTGAATTATTGAAGTCTTTGAAGATTTAGCACCTGCTATTTAAGTTAATGTGTGGAAGCTCTTTTCATCATATGCAGCAAACATAACCCCCATTCCCAATACCAACATAACATAGCATTAATAATTCCTTGTTGTTCATCAAAACATAAATACTTGTTGTGACTTTAATTGGGGTATGTTTTACCACTCATAATATTTTATGTTCGTGCACATTGTGCAGAACTGACAAATGAATGTTCTTCTTATGGTCTTCGATGTCATATTTTAGTTAAGTCATATTTTATGTTCGTGCACAGTCTCTCCTGTGCTTAACTATTCATGAACTACAATACAACTTGTACTCATATATTTGAACAGGGTTGGTTTCCTGTGAGACAAAGGAATTTTGTGAGACGGTGAGACAAAATCTTACACGTTGATTTTAATAATCTAACGGTTATGATTAATTCATTTTTAATTAAATTGGGGGACAAGTGTGCGCAAAACACGGGGGTGGTTGAGAAAAGTGGTTTTAAACCACATCCGTTAGATTTAATAAAATGAATGGATGAGATGAAGTCTTCTTGTTTCACACATAGATAGTTGTCTCATTTGAACCTAATCCTATTTGAACATGAACTAAATAAAATTTTGATAACATGATCATGAATCGAATTATTATCTCTTAAACTTGTAAATGAAGAAGAATAATACTTGAATTTTGAATACAAATTGTTCATAATACTATTCATTATAAATTCACGAATATATGGATTGGAGGTTGCATAATCTAAATGTGGATTTGAAATAAAAATAAAGAGTACTTCCCTCCTTCAAATCAAGTCTTATTGTAGTTTCCCCCATTTTTTCTTCTATTTTAAACCTACCAATGAAAACAAACAAAATCATCGGCATTTTTTAACAATATCATAATACAAAAAAGATTATTCAACTATTTATTGCATCAAATTTTAAAAAATTAACAATCAATTCTCCAAATTTATCTAAACATAACCCAATTAGTCAATAATTGTAACTAAAAATTTAAAATTCTAAACATGATACTCTGTAACAGCAAACAAAACACATCAGTTGAATAATTTATTGGACATAAAAATGTTTTAACTTTACATTACACATAATAAAAATATAGTCACTGGACCAAAAAACCAAAAATCAATAAATCAAATTTCATGTCAGCGTTTTCATACATATCTTATAATTTAAATCAATACAACAATTTGAGTGTATTCTCATTCTTAATTCAACACCGGCACGAATAAATTAATATTAAAAGAAGGTACCTCATGTTGCCAACCAAATATGCATACATACTGAGTCCATCGACAAAGAAGCACACATGTTGATCAATAGAAGGAAAACTGTATTTAAGATGAACAATACATTACCTTGAAAGGTAAACGCTCATTGGTCAATGTAGTAGAACCTAAACGAATAAGAATTCCTAAAAACTAATTAAAATATGGACTCTCATCCAATGTAAAAATCAAATCAGTTCAAATTCCCAAATCATAGTCCACCCCAACCCCAAAAAGGTTATTAAAACAACTATCTTCAAACCAATCCACTTTCAACCAAAATTCATCAAAAACACCATACTGTGGCTCCAATCAGTTTCAAAATTCATAATAAAACTTTTCTAGCAAATAAAAAAGGAGAAACAATTTGCATATGCAAGGACATACAGTAATCGAAACTACAAAAATGCACATAAATTCAATAACAGTAAGCAGTTTAGTATAAAAAAATTACACAGTGTACTTGCACCATTTAAATTCAGCATCATAATCTTCACGCAAACCTGCAAAATCATAGTTATTGAGGCATTTTGATTTCTTTCTAAACAAATGTTAACAACTCACCTTTGAAATTGCATATACAAATTCACAGATTCATTCTAATGAAAAGGTTGCTAAAAATACATAGCATAGCAATCATTCCAAGCCAATTTGAATTAAGAATTTACCAAATCAATTTCACTTCAAACACAGATGTGTAAACAACTACACATAAGTAGACAAATTCCAATTTCACAACTACCAACACTACGATCCAATCCAATCAATTTAACATCAAAATTTGTGATGAAAAATAGCTTATTAAAAGAACTGGATGCCGATTGAGACACATTCCTTCACTAGAAAATCAAAATAAACAATGGTAGCGGTTTTACATGGTTGCGATTGTAGAAGTGTTGCGACTTGTATTACTCATACGTGTGAATCGTTATCGTGTGGGCGGTTATCTATCAATTAATGCAGGAGTAATGCTCTTTTGAGACCCTTATGAGATCCCAATCATGGCCGTTGATTAGGTTTGCTTTTGAGGTCCAGATTGTGCCACGTGGAGGTTAGAGAAATTCAAAAATCAGAGGTGAGAGATTGTTGCTTTTGTTCTCTCACCTCCACGTGGCACAATCTGGACCCTAAAAGCAAACCCAATCAACGGCCACGATTGGGGCCTCAGGGTCTCACCCAAAATTGAGGGTCTCAAAAGAGCATTACTCATCAATGCAGACATGATAATTTGAATTAAATACTTTTAATTTAGGGAAGGGTAGAATAGGAAACTAGTTGTGGCTTCAGTCAAAGTAACCGCTAATTAAGAGATTTGTGTTTTATATATAGTAAAGATACTGATAATCATATTTTCAAAAATTATTTTAAAAAGATAAATTTAATTATAATTTTTTTAAATGACGGTTTGGACTAACAACAAAGTGAAGATGATTTAGAAAAATTAATGGGTAAGATGTTATCGGGTTAACGGGTGTTATCACGTTAACATGTGATAACGTGTACCCTATTATAAATTGATTATAATGAGTAATAGATTTTAGTTATCCGTTTATTTAAATGGACAGATTAAGATAGATGATTTAATGAGGGGGTCATGGGTGGACTTGGATCCTGTACAGCGTACAGCCAATTCCAGCCAATATTTAAAATTTGAATTTCAAATTACAATTTAAAAACGACATAGTTTTGTTTCAATATAACTCAAAACGATGTTGTTTTACTAAAGCCCAAATTCTAAATTTCTGAACCCTTTATAAAACGGCGTAGTTTTGACATTCATTAGTTCAAAACGATGTCACTTTGTTTATAGCTGTAAAATGCTGTAGGCTGCACAAGATCTCATTCCGGTCATGGGTATTGGATCGTTTTTCACAGGTCAATATGTCCCCTTTTCTCTTCCTTATTTTTGAATTAGGTGTCTATCACAAATAAACAATCAAAGAATACCGGATGAAGGTGTCGAATTATGCTGAGTACTGAATATTTTAGTATTTTAGATTTCGATTCCCATGCGAGTTGAGGGTGCTACAGACTGGAAGTAAATATTTTCTTAGGGGATCAGATGGCATGATAATGATGCTCTTCTTTTGTGTCCTACCAGCGAATTTGTATTTGTTTCTGGATCTTTTTCATTTGGGAGCTTTTCAAGTCATGATTACAGATGTCAAGTTGGTAATACGTTGTGTGATGCATTTGTCTTCCTTGATTGGTATAAGCCTATAAGGACTCGACATGGTATATATGAGATGGTGGATATACTAACTCGCATGATATTGGAAGCATTGCTTACTAGAGTTAAAATGAGGATACATGGTTACTTGAGTTAGTTTCTTTTTGGTTCATGAATCAAGGTTCTGAAAATTGGTGGGCATTGGTTTTTTGTCATTGGATATAATTCTTATTACTGAAATTACTGTCAAGAACTTTGTGTGGATTCCTGACAAAATGGCTCAGTCGATCGATAACCTTTTTGAAAGCTCACAATGATGGTTTTTCTGGGGTGGAAAAAATATTTAGAAAACCATTTAACAGAAAGTTTTTACTTTGACTGGTGCAAGATCATGGTTGTGCATGCTTGGTGATCTTGAAGAAAATTCAATGGTTGGTGAATATCGATATTGTAGGGAAAACGAGCTTAAACTTGCACGTCTCTATATGTTTCTACATATCAGGGAGTTTCGTTTTATCCTCAACTCACAGATGGTTTTTGGCTTATTCATCACCTTTGCCCATTGTTGACGTATGCTGGATTTGGAAGTGTGCCTTTATTTTTAAGGATGATGGTGCCCCTACCAATGAGCTTTTGTTATACATTGATTTGAGTGTGAACTTGAAGTTGACAATATTTTTGATATTGGAATATGTTCCACTCCTGACCGTCATGTCTTCTACATGGTGTGTTGAAGATCAATATGAGTGTTGGGTCACATTTTATTTGCCCTCTCTGATGCTTTGGTATTTATCCTTATCGACTATAATTTTCATATTTTGTGGTGTTGACCTGGGTCACTTAAAAGAGATGAATTTAGATCATGGGGTTCACAAAACAAATCTAGCCATTACGTGGACATTATTTCTACTGACTTGTAAATAGATGTGCAGCCAAGATTTGCATAAAAAGTTGTTAATGTGCAAAGGTTAGGTATCAATACCATAAGCGAACATACGTTTCTTAAAAGTAAAAGACAACCTCCTCTATCATTATTTTCGAGGACTTTTCATGGGTCAAGGACAGCTTGATGTCGAGAGTTATGCATCAGGTTATTCCCATCCGAGTTATGCAAGCGCTCATGAATCATTTAGATTGAATAGGATAATATTCCTTGAAAAAAATGGCATCAAGATCCAGAAGGCATTTCCTCAACTGAGCTTGTTATATTGTTGAGCTTCATATATGGAATTATGATCTGCTCTTTATCTAGACCACCACATAGATCGACCTTGAGGACAAGGTCACTTTGAAGGGCCAAGAAAATGATACGAGTATGAAAGGGATTCTTGAGGCTCTAATTAGAATAAGAGTTTCTTTTAGGTGTCATTTTGTAATATGGTTTGATGTAAAGCTATATAAGCCAAATTAGGAATGAAAAAACAAGCAATGAATTAAACCCTAAATTTCCTCTTCTCAACTCCTCTTTCAGTCTCCATCTCGTTCTCATCCTCTTTGTCCTCTTATTTCCCGTCCCCTTCACCCGTTCCTTATATTTCCAATACGAACAATCCAATTTGTATCACTAAATGCTTGAACGCCTATGTGAGAGGCGCTCACCTTTTCAATGAAACCAATTATTTTTCGCCGCCACTGCCAACATTATGCGAACCAAATCCCATCAAACTACAGGAGCGCACACTTCATCAAAGTCATCTCCTTGTATTTGTGAGTATCCTTTCACAACCAATCTTACCTTACATTTATTTAAGCTGTCACCTCCTTGCATTTGATTCTTCACTGTTCTGGCACATAAACATAAGGCGCACAATCGAAAAAATCAAAAGTGCTCAACACTGAGTTTGATCTCACTCCATGCTTCCTCTGAAACCTGGCCCTCTAATAGAGAAGTCAAACTCCTATTTAAGACATGGGTGGTCCATCTAGCACCTTCTGCTAAAAGCTCATCGACATTTCCTTTTTTTCTTAGTAAGTAGCGAACCATGTTCATAATTTTTCGATTTCTTCTGTAGCGACTCTATTCTGCTGCAGAGAGTATAAAGACTTGAGCTGTCTTTTAATGCCCTGATCCTTACAAATTGAATCAAAAGCACTTGAATTGAATTCTCCTTCACTATCTGTTCGTAACAATGATTGACTTTTGAAACTTCCTTTTCAACTTGCTTTATAATGCACTTGAACTAATCCAGCACTTAGTCTTTTCTGCTAGGAACTACAATTACATTTTCAAGTGAAATCATCCACAAAGCTTAAAATATAACGCTTACCACTGTTAAAAACTTTCACCGTACCATTTGTGTTCTCACATTTCGAGTGCTAAGTTTTTCACATTTGGTATCAAGAGCATCGAAAAGGGGCCTGAATCATTTGAGAAGTAAAGGGACGGTGAGTGTCGAACATGTCAACAGATAAGTTTATGCAGCCAGCGAATCCAAAGTTTGATGGACATTTCGATCATTTGTCAATGCTAATGGAAAACTTTTTGAGAAGTAATGAGATGTGAAATCTGCTACCTATGAAGGGAATGTGGCTACGGATGACACTCATAAGAAGAGTATCGAAATGCAAAGCTTAGAGATTAGAACAATTTTGGATAAGAGTTCTTCAAAATCAATACGGAATTCGTTGAAATAAAAATATGAAGGTTCAAGTAAGGTGAAGGGAGCTCTATGATAAGCTTTGAGAAGAGAGTATGAGCTTTTTCGATATAAGAAGGAGAAAAAATTGACACTTTTTGGTAGAGTTATGACGGTTGTAAATAAGATGAAGGCAAATGGGGATACAACAGCGACACCTTCGTTGGTTGTTGGAAAAATACTACGCTCGCTGACACCCAAGTTCAACATGATTGTATGTACAATCAAGAAGTCCGATAACTTTGATATCATGAGCATTGATGAACTTCATTGCAGCTTGCTACTTTGTGAACACAGATTGATGGAACTAAAAGAAGAGCAGGTTTTGAAAATAACTACAGATTCTAATTCTAGAGGAAGAGGTCGTGAAACATATAGCGGACGAGGACACGAAAGGGGTAGGACACCCAATCGAGACATCATTCAATGTTTCAAATGTCAGAAATTCGGACATTACCAATATGAAGGTTGTAATATAGATAAAGATGTAAACTATGTGGAGTTCAATATGGATGAGGAGTTACTTCCAATGGCACATTCAAATTTGTATCGAAATAAAGAGAAGGTTTGGCTTCTTGATTTTGGATGCTCTAACTACATGACGGGAGTTAGAAATTAGTTCGTGCAAATAGTTGAAACTTACAAGCAGACAGTGAAACTTGGTTACGATTATAAAACTATCCGAACCATGCAGTGCAAGCACCTGGTGAAAGGTATCCCTTAACTTATTACTTCTATAAAAACTTTGTGACATATGCCATAGTGAAAAACAACATAAGCAACTTTTTCCAAGAGAGCCAAGAGTATGAATCTGGATCATTACCCATCAACTCAAGATGTTTTTTGTCGTCCTGCTCCAATCATCTGCCCTCTTTTCACACAATCCACATTCTTTGGTCTGTTGTTCATGATTGGAAGAAAAACGAGTAGAAAAACTGTCTGCTTGGAAAAATCCTAAAATCAGATTTTAGAGACCCCAATTGATGAGTAGAAGCATATACTGTAATTTTGAAGAGTTGGAGGACAATCACTTGAAAATAACAATCTTTGATATTTAAGTTTCTTATTGCAATATTAGTGAAGATCAGGAGGGACGGATAAGTTTTTGTAAGACGGTGACATATAATATCAACCGTTCATTATAAATAAATCAAAGAACAGGATTTAATCTAAAAATAACCGTCAGTCTAATCGTCTGTGTTTTTGCGAATTCAACCGTCCAATTTTATATAAATCCAACTTTAATCTCAACCGTGAGATTCATAAAAACAACGAATGACATAATATTCTTCTGTCTCACAAGTACATTTTGTCTCTCTATATCCTTTTCATTGCGGTTATAGTCTCTTTTTATCATATGTCAAGTCATTGGACCTATTTTGTGTGTCAACCTCTGTATCGGATTTAATGGATGGATTTAGATCACGTGCAGCAAACGCTATTTGTTGTGAGGCAATACCACGTAGTTTCGACAAATCATCAAAATAACGTCATATTGGTACTCGCAGTAAATAGCTGCGCAGTTTGGGACCGGATCCATTGCTGTTTTTTTCAAGTCGACTTCATTTCACGTTGGGTCATTTCACGTTGGGTCATTTCACGGTAAGGATGCAGTACTAAACTATGTGATGGGCTTCTTATTTTGAGTGTGATTGGGCTTAAAAAGGCCCAGTCTAAATGATCAAGCAATTGTATTTCAAAAGAACTTTTTATATATTTCATAGAATTTCTCCTGCCAACAGAGTGGTGCTCTGTTGGTTGAGGGACTTGACAAAGGAACCTCAGGGTCAGGGTTTGAACCCTGGCCTCAACACATTTCCTCAGATTTTTCTGAGACTTCATTCCTCCCGTCTGCTCGCGTGGAGGCTGTTTATTCTTCTCGCCTGTGCGTGGAAGCTGTTGATTCGATGCAAGATTGCTTGGATATTGAAGTTCATTGGTGGTAGTGCCTAAATGGCTTGTGCGTTCAAAGTATTAGTTGTGCCTAAAAAGAACAGTAAAATTTAATAATTCATTAATTTTGAAGAATGTCGAAAAGTTGAGGATAGATGAATCAATAATTCGTCGAATCTTAGAATATCGAGAAATTGAGAAGCAAGAAAAGTTGATTTCAAAATAACAGAAACTTGACACGAAGGGAAACCCTAATTTTGTTTATTCAACATCAAAAAAAAGTTTGACAAAATAATGAAAACAAATTTGTATAGACCCTAGAATGAAATTTGAAACAAAATAAATAAAGGCTCAAAAGCTAATATTTGCCCCGTATCATTCTCTTCAAGGCAAATTTTTTTATCATCGAACTAGAAGCCGAATTATCAAAAGATAGAGACTATTCACCAACCTTGAATCTCATAGCACGAATAGAATATGAAGCTTACTGAGCTGAAACAAATAGAATATGAAGCTTACTTATCACCAACATAATTCGCAACACACATCTGCGAAAAATAAAATCGATACGCTCAACGAAAAAATAGAGCAAACTTCCCTGCTAGTAGTGCAAGCAGACTTACACATTTTATTATGTAACCAATATTCCTGATTAGGTGCACAATGAATTAGAATAGTAGGCCGCGTTACAAAAATAATGCTATGTTTTCTATTACATATTCTTCAACTTCTTTCTCAACATCACCGTATTCATCATAAACTAGATTATCAAAAATAGAAGCCCTCCAAAACTAGGAATAAGATCATTGTCGTCATCAAAATAATCATCATCACACCCCACCAAATGGTCATACGACCAATGTTGCACAAATCCTATTTGTCTCCGAAATCAGCAATGACTCTCTGCAACTCGGTTTTTTAAGACTGTTGTCTCGATAGTTTTTCTTCTTTTTGCTCAGGTGGCATAATTAAATGGTCAACTAAAGACTAGTGCCAATCTGTTGTAGTGCGGTGAGCTAAAAAGAACGGTAAAATTCAACAACTGTTGATTCTGAAGAATTTCGAGAAGTTAAGGATAAATTAATCAACAACTCGTTGATTTCGCAAAATATCGAGAAATTTAGAAGCAATAATCTTCAAACAGAAATAACGGAATATTAACAAATAAGGAAACCCTAATTTTGTTTATTCAGTATTAAATTACTTCCTCCGTCCCATTTTGAGTGTCCCATTTGAGAACTTTCAAGGTTTTTAAAAAATTGAAAAATGTGAGATAAAAAGTAAGAAAGAGAATGAGTGGGATAAAAAGTATGAAAGAGGGTGTAAATGTAGAGGTAAAAAAGATTCTATTTTAGAAAATGAGAAGATCATTTTGGGACATCAAAAAAGGAAATGAGACACTCATAATGGGACAGGGGAGTAGTTGTCTAGCAAATCATAAAAATAAGTGTATATAAAAAACAAATAAAAATTTAAAATTAAATTAAAAACCTAATGAGCACTCTTAGTCCTCAGACCTCAATCAACATTCAAAAACAAGATTTGGCGAGGTAGCAGGATCAGGACTCAGGTATATGTAAGGTTTCTGGCCAACAAGATCCACCTTGTTACCGTTGCACCTTGACTGTCTGGTCCAAAAGTGCCCACAGTCCACAGACACACTAGTGATGGAGCTTGTGACTAGGGCTGACAGTTGAACCCCCAATCCACGCGCACCATTAGTCCATTACTTTCTCTATCTTATAAATGCCAATATGCCATTACAGAGTAATGCTCTTTTGAGATCCTTACTATTGAGTGAGACTCTGAGACCCCCATCATGGCCGTTGATTGGGTTTGCTTTTGCGGTCCAGATTGTGCCACGTGAAGGTGAGAGAACAAAAACAGCAATTTCTCTCACCTTCGATTTTCGAATTTCTCTCACCTCCACGTGACACAATCTGGACCCTAAAAGCAAACCCAATCAACGGCCATAATGAGAGTCTCAGGGTCTCGCCCAATAGTAAGGGTCTCAAAAAAACATTCCTCTGCCATTACATGTCTTGTAGTGGTATATATAACCTACAAATGTATGTATACCCTACACTACACATTTTGATTTTTGAGATTCGAAGTTTGCACTGGGACGTTGTGACATCTTGAATTAGGTGTAGAGTTAGATAGTTATATGACATATTGTGGAATTTAGTGATATGGGGAAGATGGGGTTTGGTGCAAAAAGTCCCCTTCTACTTATAGACATGGACGTGTCCTATAACTTTATGAAGGTTGTACCTAATTTGCCACCTAAAACTAACTTGAATGGTAGTCATGCACCTAATATTAAGGACCTTGCATCCATTCTTCCCGATTCTTCTTTTGTTATGTCTTGTGTTAAGTTAGATAGTTTTTTATTAATGTTAGTTAGATAGTTAGTTGACTAAATAATTGTGATTTACTTGGTTAGCAAGTATGGACTCGAGCTGGGAAGTAAAATAATGACTAATAAGATTTTTAGACTAGACATCGAGCGATTGGCCGCTAGACCGACACCGACCTTATGAATATATCATTTCTAGTTAAATAAAGGATTGTTGAGTTACAGGATAAAAATAACTTGAGATTGATTGAGAAGCATTTGAAACAATCAAGTAACAATAGATGAACAAAATTACACGTAAAGATTGGCTAGTCCAAGCAATATTAGAACTTCGATTTATACGACTTAATCAATTGTGCATTAGTTCATGACTTTAACACACGAAGCGTTTCATCATCATTTCTTACATTTGCTCATCACTTGTTAATTATTCAAGTTTGGTAAGTAAGGGAACAAGAAAGTGTGCCAGCAGCCAGCCAAATGTGGTAAGGTGCAGCTGCAGACATCAATTACGTTACCTTGTAGATCTTCAGCTACCACTTCACCAAAAACATTCAGTCGACTCATCACTACAACAGGTCAACAGCATGGAAAGGTTGGTGCACTCTTAATGCTTGCGTAGTAAATAAGCGTTGTTTTCAGGTGGCAACTGACGTGTATGAAATCCCTCGCATAATCACATTCAGTTTCGAAAATACATGTTTAATAATGATAATTTTAACGAAATCACCCCTTCAAAAAAAATTAAATACTCATGAAATCAATTTCGATCAAATCGTGACAGCCTTTTACTGTTTCCGACAGGTTTTCAGTCCATGTCAACAATTGACTTTTTTAACCACAAAAAACACATTATCGGCATCCAAAAGTTTGCATTCTTAGCACAACTATTAATTCAATAATCTTCTCTCGTTCCCATATAATCATCAATACAAAAATTAATTTCTCAAACAATCATCTTCTCAAACCTTCAAGCACATGTGAGGTTGTATGTTTGCAAAATTAGTAATGATTCTTTGAGAAATTGATGATAGATGAAAATATGGTGTGTAAACCACGAAATTAGTTGAAGTTTCAACGGTCAACATAGTCAACCGCTGCCTCATCGAGAAAGTTGTCTGAAATAGTGATAGGGTGGCACAATTTGATCGGAATTGATTTCATGTGTGTTCAAGGACTCGGATCCGGTATTGCGCTAACGTTTTTAACAATAACTATATGTGGTTTTGAGTGAACCCTTTACCAAAACTACGTAGTTTTGGCTTGCATCAAATAATTTGTGTTGCACTAAATCTGATTCCATGTGGTTAACTCAACAAAATATTTGATGGATGATTTTGTTAAAATTGTCATATTGAGCGGGTTATTTTCCACAAAAACTCTATATTTTATTACCAATAGAAACTAGATATTTTTAAAACTATATCATGCAAAAAAACAACTAAATCATTTTAAAAACACATTATTATGATAAGTTAAAATCAAATAACTCATTTAATTTACATTCTTTTGATTGTCTGCCATTTATTAATATTATTTTAATAGCATTTTGAAGACTTTATATATTTTGATGCATAGATGGTGTTTCTTAATATAAATTAGTCACTCCGTTAGCATAAGTAAATAATGCTATGAGACGAACGATATATCTATCCTATATATAAAACGCAAGGAGGTCTATTGACGGTTACTCTGAAGCCACATTTTCTTTCCCATTTTACCCCTGACTTTTTTCATATTTACTCACTTATATCATGTATTGATTATATATTTTAATAACTTATTTAAAAATAATATAGAATATAGTATTATATTTTTAATCAATTTGCACCTAAATGTGCATTAAACAACTAATCTATGTTATATATAAAACGCAAAGGTGACTATTGACGGTTACCAATTGAAGCCACAATTGCTTTCCATTTTTACCCTTTATTTCTTCTAAAATTACGCTATTTGATTTATAAATATGAATATGATGTTTATAATTACATGCACAAAATTGTGCACTCAATAACTAGTTGATTAACGCTTGACGAATGGCGTTGTTCTGGTCGGCGCTGCTGGTCGGCTGCGTTGTGTCGTTTGCATGTCGGCTGGGGATTGTCGGCCAGCTACACGTGTCATGTCCTGTTGATTGCCCCGAGTCTCTGGTTGCCCCATGTTTTCACCCATGTGGCAGTAGCTTACGGTTGATACCTAGCAGTAGCTTATGGTTGCTTACTTTCTTCCCAAGTGGCAGTAGCTTATGCTAGATTGTCCTGATCCTTTTCAACATGTGTCCTGATCCTCTGCTACAGTTTACGCCAACCTACTTCCTACTACTCGGATTACATTTTTAAAGTCCAATTGAATCATCTTTTATTATTATGGAAATCAGGGTAGTTTGAGGAACTAGTGTGGTGATCCCTTTAGTGCTCACTTAGTTTCTGTCAATTCTTTACTATGTTCTTGTACTGACCGAGGCAAATGATTCGGTTTAGTCCTGTAGTTTATTTTCTTATGTTTGGACTGAGTCAGACTAAATTTATTTAGCTTTTTAAGTCCTCGAGTTGTACTCTTTGGACTTTGCCCTTTCAATCAAAAAAAATAACTAGTTGATTAGAAAGCCTTTTAAAGGTTTGTGCTCCTGCAAACTTTATCTCAGGAGTAGAATGACATTTTCGCAACTTATTCCAAATGCGCACATAAAAAAGGAAAGAAATTCAGATTCCGACATGTCGTATTACACAAAAATATATGCTCAAAAAAGCTATTTCGTATTGTTCCAACTGCCTTTCCAATCTGTTTGGTGGAAGCACATGTTATCCATTTTGCTTATTATTTACGCATTCACATGCTAATATGCATCTTGCTTTTTTGGAGGTGATGACATTAATGTTTAGTATTATTAGGAATATATCGGTTGTGCAGTCATACCTAAATTTGGTCCCCTTTGACTTTTCTTGATATGAATTCTTCAACACCCTCAAATCGTGTTTTATTTTCCAACTCATTTAATGAATTAGGTGTAATAATTATTATCATGCCTAGCAACATTTAGTGACCTTTTTAACATCAGACTGTTATTTTCGCAAATGATAATAGAATAGTTTTCACAAAATTAGAAATTGTATTAATATAAGAAGTCAAGGGAAAAGTTTTAGGAAGACGGATAAATTTTTGTGGAATGGTGAGATACAATCACGATCGTTGATTATTTATAATCTAACCATAGAATTTAAAGTAAAATAATCGTCAAATCCAAACGCTCCGTAATTTTATAAATTAAACCGGGATCATGTATAAAGTGACAGTTTTCATAAAAAATCATCCTAACCTTCGATTGATTTTAATCGGACGGTTTAAAATACACACTTAAATTGTTACCAAAATAAACGAAAGGGCAAATATGTAAAGTGACGCTAAATAATTATATTGAAAATCTTATTATCATAATATCTCTAGAAAATCCGCCAATGATTACAGAAAAATTGAATTCGATCCTATTCTAAATTTTCTCGTCGATATGCTTCAAGTATTTGTATTGAATGGTTCTAGAACCATAGTTAACAAATTGATGAACCATACAGATGTTGACACTTTACCCGCATATGGTTCATGAACCATACCTTTAGATTTTTTGGTTCGTCAAAATTCTTAAACATGATTCATGAACCACACATTTATATTTTTTGAACAATACATATTTTATATGGTTCGATTAATTGTTAAACATGGTTCATGAACCATACCTTTATGTTTTTTGAATCATACAGATATGCCTTGAACCATACCTTTATATTTTATGAACCATACAGATATGTTTTGAACCATACCTTTATATTTTATGAATCATACAGTTGCTATCGCAATTTCTAGGGCAGAACCAGGCTGCTTTTGTGAATTCGTGGTGAATCTGAACCGTTGATCTATAATTTTTAATGGTCCATAATAATGTATATTATATACATATATATCACTTTATACATGATCTCTTCCCATGAAATAAAACTGATATTTAATCTCAGATGTTGATCGATCAAAATCATCAGTTCAAATTTTATCCTATAATCGTACATATATAACATGTCTCACGTGATTTAACTTTAAAATATATAAATGTTAAATAGTTTTCCTTTACTATATTGAATTCCATTCAATTCATTTGGTATAAACAATGGCGTATGAATAATGATTTGACGCCAATTGCGCTGGTTTACCTTGTAGTCTTCGCATAAGGCGCGGTTCAAAAAGAATCGAAGAACACGCTCGACTCAATCACGTTAATTGAAAATAATCTTCCAGCCAAATCTACTAATCAGACCAAGAATGTTGACACAAGTCTCCACTACTGTCCCCGTGTCACTTCCTCAGCTAATCAGACCAAGTCTCCTCGTACGGACTCCTATTAAATGTCTTGTCCGTTCGACACTCCATAATCCTCTCGATCCAGTAGCCACTAGCTCATCCCCGTTCCAAACAACTTGGCCTGCTTGTCTTACACTGCACGACACGGTTTGGATTGTTCAACTTAGTTACTTAGGGGTGTACAGTGGGTGGATCGGTCCATCCTAAAAAATAGTCGATTCGGCTCCAAATATTGTAATCTATAGAGTTCGGATATTTTGGAACGTTAAAGCTTTGTAAGACATGAAGGCCGTAAGCTCAATCTTTGATTTTGACTGATCTGATGAGTGAGATAAAATTAATTTAAAATTAAAATAAATGGCTAAATTTGCAAAAATATATGTGCAGTTAAAAATGATGGTTATCAATATCAGTTGTTGGATGAATAGAAAAATCAATGGTTGAGACTATATCTTTACGTCTCACAAAAACTTGTGTCTCCTTCTAAAACTTAATCCGTACTCTATATTACACACTTAGGGAAAAGTTTAAGAGGGACGGATAAATATTTGTAAGACGGTAAAACACAATCTCGATCGCTGATTACTTATAATTCAACGGATGAGATTTAAACCAAAAGTAACTGTCAACTTCAATCGTCCGTTTTTTGCAAACAACCGTCTAATTAATTGAAAATCAACTTTAATCTTAACCGTCGAATTGATCAAATCAGCGATTAAGATTATGTCCGGAAACCTTACATTTATCAATCGTCCTTTCAGATCGTATCCCAATACACTTATATTCCATCAAACACAGAATATTTGTGTGATTATCGGATGAATGCTTGAATCAACATAAGATTCTAAATTTAGTTAAGAGTATTTTTCAATTCAGTGGAATAACTCAATAACATCTTTAAAATATGAATGTGTTATATTCCCTTTCTAGATGAGTTAAGTCGGAAAGAAACAACCACTTAAACTCACATTGGAATTTAAAAGTATTAGACATTTAGTCTTTATTCGGTATAATGAATAGAAATGTGCATAGAACTCTGTGAAATACTTCGAATTTGGAACGTGTTGATCACCAGACGAATCTAGTTCTGGTCGGATAGATGTGAAGGTTATTGCTGAAATACTGACTTTATCTTTATTTTGATACAAAAAACTGACTTTATTAATTGCACAAAATAAGCGAAACAGCCCCTTCGGGAACATCTGATAAAATTGGAACTAAATATGCAAAACATAAAAAATTATAAACATTTTAGTTTGAAATTATTTGACATCTGAAAAATAATTGAGATAATTAAACTATATAATCAACAAAAGTCGGCAACAGTTGGACTACCAAACGACCTTACCGTTAGAAGAGGCGGTGCTGTGCTTGTGCCTATCACGTGTTATTTATCAAGCCGGTCGGCGCGCGAGAATAAAGCGTCCAATGCTTTGTACCCAACCGTCGGGATTGAGTTAAGTATCTTATCCGTTTCACATCTAATTAATTCATATGCACGCCATCTAGACGTTATTCGTTATGCTACGCGTGGTTGCATATGTAGCTGACTGACATGTGGCGATCTCAGACTGCGCGGCCGGTTTTTGAATTTCTAAAAATTAATTTTTTAATCATTACTTTTAAACTCATTCAACAAGTTAAGATCTGGAGAGACTATCTTTTTGTGAGAAGCACCACGAGTTTGTTTAATTACTTTTAAACTCATTTAACAAGTTTTGATCACCACCGTTTATTTTGATAAATTTAACGGTTATAATTAAAAATATTTTTTTAATTAAATTAGGGGACAAGTGTATGCAAAATGCGAGACGTTGAGATAAGTGTTCTTAATCTCATTCATTCATTGATAAAATGAACGGATGAGATGGTGTTCTTTCGTCTCACACTTATTTATTTGTCTCACTTGATCCTACCTCCTCATTTAAATATACTAGTACTCACTGCACAAGTACCTGTGCCTTTTGAAGTGAATTTTCTAAATTCTCATATTATGTACATATTTTTGAACATGAATAAATTTGGTTCAGAATGTAAATCATTATTAAAATTTCATCTTTCTCCTGACACATTAATGTTTTCTCAATAAATATATTTTTACCTATTTGACACAATAAATTAAACTATTATTTTACGGTAAAATATAGTTTGATGAATGAAAGACATTCGCTATGACGCATGGACTACTCCTCAAATAGTGTTCATGTACTACTCCTCAAACAATGTTCACTAATAGCAATAAAAAACTTACATGCAAACACCTCGGAGAAGCTCAATCCTTTTAAGTTATATATCTCAACGTTCTTTTGTTATGGTACCCAATGCTCTAGCTCAATCCTTATATATCCACAACCCAATTTTGTTGCTACTGGATAATAAATCAATTGTAATCTTCAAATTATAACATAAATTGATAAAAAAGAATATTGTTTAACTCTATGATTTTCTTAAACCAAAACAACGTTAAAAAAATGTTGTTTAGGTTTTTGATTTTTCTTAAACGAAACAAACGATCCATCGTTGCAAGAAATAGATTTCTCGAAAAACAACAAAAAGCATACCCACAAATGCAAAAAATTTAAATAAGATAAAACTTATCCGTCTAAGAAATGTGTTAGACAGTTGGGACAAATAGCAAGTATCAATGCATAGTTTAACAATCATATAAGTGAAAAGCATCTAAGTTATTCCCCTGCATTCTCGTTTTCATTCTCGTGCTATTATGTCATCGCAGCCACCAATCACAACTCGAAATTAAAATCGGTAAGATAAAAAAACAAAAAAAACTACTACTAGAATAAATAAAAAATGACACTGAAAATCATAAAAATTAAAATAATTTCCCTTACAATGAAATTGTCGGTCCACCGCAAAAAAACTTGGCATTCTTATTCCCAACAACTCTCTTCACTGACCTCCAACTACATTCACAACATCTCTTAAGTTTCACTCGCGAAACTACATTCACAACATCTGTGTATTTTGGCTGAGCATTCTAAATAGCTTTGATAATATGAATATTTGTTGTTGTTTATGACTGGACGTGAAGTGCAGGCGCCGGTTGAAATGGAAGTTACGATGCCAACACAAATGGAAGTTAATCACAAATTTTTAAATGAAAACCGAAAAATTTAGGGATAAGATATGTTAACCGTAAATAATTTGTATTTATCTAAAAATAGATTTAATTTTATAAAAAATTAGAGTAACAGATTAAATTCAATCAATCGTTTCAATTGATAAGATAAGTTTGAATTGTTTCAGTCCCTAAATTCTAGGTCTAGTGCTTAAAATCCCGGTAACTGTTAAACACAGCTCCGAGATTCTTAATAGGAAGATTAATTAATAGTTAGAGGTGAGATGTGATTATGATCTTTGTTTTTGATAAATGTAAAGTTGTATTTAGATTTAAAATTTGATTAAATTAGAGTACAAATTTGCAAAATACGAAGCTGGTTGAGATTAGTTAATTTTTACTTTAAATCTCCTCCGTTAAATCATCTAGATGAACAAAGGCGATGCCACGACGTCCTACATCTAACTGGCTGCCCCCTTGAAACTTTTTTATTAATTAATATTGTATGGAAGAGAAATGGTTTAGATGAATTAATATATTTCGTGTGATAATTAAACATAATCTCAATCAGTGGCGGACGCAATTTTGGATTACGTGAAGCATGGATTTGGATTCGGCGCTTCGTACAACCATTTGCAACGAATTCAAACGACGTAGTTTTAATTTTGGTTTAAGTAAACGACGTTGTTTCACTATACCCTAAAATTTAGAAATAGTAAATCCTTTAATCAAAACGACGTAATTTTGCTTATTCATACATCAAAACGACATAGTTTTGATTATCATCAATTCAAAACTACGCCATTTTGTCTTTTGGCTGCAAATCGTTGCACGCTGCACCGGATCTCATTCAGTGGAGCATATGTCTTACCTCATTTTTGTGAATTACTAATAACTAGTACTTGGTGCACAGTAAAAACTGTGCGTAAACCGTCGAATTACCGTCAACTTTTATAAGTATGACAATTTACATTTTAAAAGTAAAATGCTCATTTTCAAACTTCATATTCTATAGACTAAATCATAAAGACGATTAGGCGTACTTAGTTCCTTGGACCAAGCCAAATGCACAACTGTTAACTCTGTCTTGATAAAACGATTATCCAGAAAGCATCTAGTCAAACCCAAGCTAGTCAGTCACTTCTTGCGTCCTTCTCCTTCACTAAGCAAATGAAGGGTTGGCATCTCACTGTTACACTTCCGCCTACACCATCCAACTGAAAGGTTCGCTCTCTGTTACAGTTGAGGGCAACAAAATCAAGTCAACTGACAACAAAAATCGTGAAACTAAATTAGTCTTCATCAAAAAATTGGTAACATACCGCTGCTTCCTTTTACTCTATAAATTACTAAAAACACGTATGGGTGACACTGTATTGCAATTCAAATCAAAATATACTACACACAACACATGAATGATGAGGTATGTCGGCAGAAAACATATATAGATTGATGAGGTACCCCTCCGGATTCATAGCAACAAAACTAAAAACATTCATGGTAAAATTTATAATGCACAGACATTAAAATTAATTCTATATATGAACTCTACTGCAATTCAATCCAAATTCACATCCAAATAAATCAATTGAAAATCCTAATTGAAAACCTATCATGAAAATCAATCAATAAATCCGGAAAATACCGCTTGAAAAAACTCACCAGATATCGTTTTCGAAATTGCCGCTCCAAACCCTACGGTAGAAAGTGAAGTTTGACTTGGTCGTCGTCATCTACTTCATTCACGACGCCATCGCTATACTTGTGTTTGCTCAAAGACAAATGAATAGATAAAACAATTGAGGAAATATAATTTTGTTTGTCCCACAATGAAGACCATTCTAGAAGGTTTAACTATGGGGTTACCTGAGGAGAAGTGCAACAGCATCAAAGAAACCCTGAAGCATTGTGGATAAAATGAGTTCATTCTCATCGTCACCTCCAGTAACAAAGAAATGCAAATCCTGGACGAATTTGTAGACAATAATGTTGTTTTCCAACATAGTTATCTCAGCTGCAAATGTAAACATAGAATCAAACATTCAGAAATCCATAACTTGGATGCATCAAAATGTCAAACACCCAACTTGCTAAACGTGTATCATAATATTTGACACTCCCAGAATGTTTAGGAGCAAATGATGCAATAAAAGATTAAAGGGAAATGGTTTGACACCGAAATCAAAATTAATAAAAGCTGAATCAATAAAGAAGTTAAATTTTATGTCAAAGCAAATCACCCAAAGGCAATGGAAGCTAATACAATGAAAAAAATAAAATTTTCAATAGCATCCAAGTATAACATAACTCTTAGACTATTCCATTATGTTTCTGACTAAAAAACTGACACTTGAATCACAAACATCAAACTTATAAGCAGCAAGAACACAATGTTGAACTCAAGAAATAAGCTACACAACCAGCTTTATTCAACAAATCTAGCGACATACCTTCAGACCTGGCATTAGTCTTCTGAGTCTTGGTAAACACAGATTTCTCAAATGCCAGCTTTGCACTGTTTGTCGGCCAATCATCGGAATAATATTTCACAGCCACTCTACCACCTTCTGAATCCAACAGCAGAATGTTCTTCACTGTCGGCGATAAATCCTTCAGTCCACATTACCATAATTAAAACCAACTTCAGCAGATTCAAAGTCAATAATTCGCATACACAAAATCAAAGGTGTAGATGATCGATCTACTACACTGGCAAAAAACAGAACATTCACATTCAATCAACCAAAACATAAAACGAAATCCTGAGGATTACAAATATTGATCTGAAGAAAATAAGATCTGAGTGAATCGGAAGCTGAATGCGAAATCAAAGAAGAGAAAAAGACATACTCCGTGCGCCATTGTGGATGAGTGAGAGACTCGATTCGTCGTAGATCGGAGAATCGCGAGAGCACCGATTGAGACTCTTAATTTATGTGCACCTTCATCCTCACTCAACTCCCTCGATAAAACCAACTCCATACACCAGTCATTAACAATCCTAGTTACGCAGATCTGAGTCATTTGAACAAAAAACAATCACACACAAAATTGTTCACAAAATGATGATCATCATCATCTCGGTTGTCGCCAATTGTAAAATTCCAGAGCACATAAGTCCAATCGAACAACAAAACCCAGTTCCCAAAACATGTGAGGGATTCCAAAGTTCGTACCTTTTCAGAAAAAGAAGGGTTCGGGAATCGACCAGGCACGGCAGCGGGAACCGTTTGGGGAATATGGTATGGTTATTTGGAATTGGGGATAACCGTCAAAAGGTGCTCCCCAATTCTTAATAGTAAGATCAAGGTATTTTAACTTCATATATCACCTTATTTACTAATATTAAATATTATGCATCATTTAATGAAAAATGTATTATCCTTCGTTGCAAATATTTTTGGGCGGCCATTGATCTCAATTTTTGGTTTCTATTAATTTAATAGACGAGATTTAGAATTAAAGTAACTATTAAATCCAACAACACATATTTTTTCAAATCTAACAACAAATTCAATAAACAATCAAATTAAGGTCAACCGTCAGATTATTGAATCAATAGATGATAATTCGTCCTCTCATTTTACAAATGTCTATTCTCCCTAGATTATATCCCTTGTACGAAAAAAGTTTAAGAAGAACCAATAAATTCATCTAAAATAGAATAACATCATCTGAACAGTTGATTTATATTAATTTAATGATTGATTTTGATAACATCAACCGCCAACTATCAGCAACGAACCGCGTCGTATTTTTCTTAATTTATTATATTTTAAATAAAAATTAATTTTATCTTAACTATTTAATTAATTTAAAATAACGGTTGAGATTAATTCTAACCATAATGAAGAGTATTTATTCCCCTTGATCTTTAACTCAATAATGTAGGCACGAACTATACACAATCTTTACCAAACAGACCTTTCTCAATATATTTACAATGAAATTCCATTGAGGTCAATTATAAGGCTTGAACCATCATTTCTTATGTCCAAAAGCAGAAATTTTATGGCATTTAAGATAGTAATGAGTGTAAAATATGTGGTGTGACTGAGTGATTTATAAAATTTAAGAGAAAAAATAAAACATGTTGAAAATGGAAAAACATTAAAGCATATACACCGATTGATGAGGATAGCACCTGTTCACCTAGCAACTCTCAAAATTCCTCCCAAAACAAAATACAAATGATGAGAAGGTGCCGTCACAAGTACGCCTCGTCAATGAAATGGTATACTATGGTCTAATATTAATATTTTTGTCTCATTTGTCTTAATCCGCATATTCACTAATCATATTAAAATGCATAAGTATTAAAAGCATGCATTTTATTACTAGAGTAATGTCGTAGTGGTTGGAATATCTTTGTAAATGCTCTATGTCTTAGGTTCTGGTATGAGGAGTCTGGTTCAATTAGGCTAAAGAGGATCTCCTGAGCTCGATGGTGGCCTTATAATCCTCGAATTCTCACTCAATAGGTAGATATGACCACCCTTTCCAGACCGAAAGTGAATGCCTTGTGAGAATTCACCGAAAAGAACTCGGAAAGATTTCGAATGAAGGGTTGAAAGCGCTGACTTATGGGAAAACGAGGCTGGGTAATGTGGGTAAAACAAAATGGTGAGTTTACTGAAGGATTGAATGGGTGGTTCGCTAGGCCACAACAAGCGAACTAACTACTATTATGGCCGAAAGCCTTTGACAACGATAAAGGGCATTGCCTAGATTATTCTAATGACAACTAAGAGACATATTCCTGGATATTTTGATAGATAGTCGGATGATGAAATGAGAAGTGACCTGCTTTTTTATATTATGTTGGGTCTTGAGTAACTGACGCGCATTTAGTTGCTGGTCCTTGGTCAAAAAGAGATATTGGTGGGCATTTAATGACTGGTTGACTAGCTGTTGGAGCCTTCTTCAACGTTTGGTCAATATAGCTGTTGGGGCATTAAGAGGTGGATAAAAGGTGACTGTAATGACCTTGATTTTCCGCTGACCAGGTTCTCTGATGGCTTGGACATGTGCTTCATTGAAGGAAGTGGCTTTGATGTGCACTTAATTGAAGCATTGGCAGTAAGGTCATTTCCATTAATACTCGGGCATGCTGTTGGTTATTGTGGGTCACTTGCTATTCTTTGAAGGTGGTTTTGAGTGGGTCAATTAGGGCCTCCTTGATAACTCCCGAGTTAGTATAGAGTTGGTCTTGAGCAGCTAAGTCCTTAAATTGCTGACTTGGACGTTGAATCTTCGAAATGACCTTCAAAATGGATTGTTCAATGAAACAAAATGCCGAGGACACATTAGGATTGGGTGAACATGATTGCATGGAGTTACTTTATTTGATGATGTGGTGATTGCATGAAGAGCTTGATTGGATGTGACATGTAGATCCTTGATTACAAAATGTGGAACTTGCACGAAGATGCTTAAATGGATAAAGTGATTGTATAGAGATGCTTAAATGGATAAAGTGCTTGTATAAAAATGCTCAATTGGAGAATGTGTGAAAATGAGTTAGAAGTATACGCATAAGGAGTAGCGGTCTAACAGTTAATAATTCGGTCTCTAAAACTCTGATCTTAAAGGTCAGGGGTTCATAATTTACACACAAACAAAAATAAAAATAATTTAACCGGTATTCAACAAATGGAACAATTTGGGTATTGACAAAAGTTAATTTACTTGAATGGCCCCACATCAGGCGCGGAGGCACATTAACACTATGGGATGCAATTGACTCTTATAAAATTTAATTTTTTTACTTAATTGTTTATTAAATTACTTAATGAACCCTTTAATTTTTACAAATTGACAGCTATAGTTTTAATTTAGAACGGATTAAACTTTTAACCTCATTAGAAAACTTGACTTACTCCGCCGCTGCCTGACTTTTCTATATCCTGTATGCACGGGCATAGCATTTTGGTGCATTGAATATTTTTCTTGAAAATGTACAACCTGCTTTAACAATTACTTTTCTCTTTGTTTGTCCAAAAAGATATGGTAATAAAAAGTGTAAATATGTGATTGAAAATGCATAACTTATAAAATTAAAGTTTTAAAAAATGAGAATGATTAAAAGCTAATAAATTTAGTCTGCTTATTTATGACATACATTGACTCAAATTTTCCTTGTACCCGTCAACGGGCAGCAGTTGCTACTTGGTCGGGTCCCTCGGGCAGTTCAGCCACTATAGTCGGCCACTAACTCCAAACAGTTCGGCTCGGGATTCAAATCACATGCAACAAAAATTATTTGCTGCGAGACAAAACTACGTAGTTTTGTTAAAGAATTCACTCAACATTACTTAGAATTTTAGTAAATATCATCAAAACTACGTCATTTTGGCACTCACAACAAATTGCTACGCAGCACCGGATCTCTCGGCTCGGCTCTTCGATTTTCAACTTTTTGAATAAAAAATTAATATAAAAATTCATTTATATACAAAATCCCCGCTTTACAAAAACTCATTCAGAGAGAGAAGGATCTCTAACGCCTCCGACGCCGTCCACCGCCGTTAATCCGTAAACGATCCTCCGGTGAAAACCGGCCGCACCAGAACGCGAGTTAAAAGTATTTACGTAAGCGCTGGAGACTTTCGATAGCTACAGCTGTTGTTATATACTTCTTGTGAAAGTGGGAGTAGCTAGATGATGGAGTTGTTGTCGTCGTCGCCGGTTATGGACGAGTACGAGAAGCTCGTCAATAGGATTAATACTCCGAGGTCGATCATCGAATCTCCTCTCGTTTTTTCCTCCAGATTCTTACTCTTCTGATTTGTGTTCTTCTTCCATAAACAGATTTCAAAATCTCACTTCAAATTGAAATTTCAGTTTTCGAGTCGTCTCTCTTTTTGCCAGGGTTTGATTTTTCAGATTTTTTTCAAATTTTGTTTCCAGAATTGGATTTCTTTTTTCTTACTAGATTTTATTGATTGGGGTCAGTTTCATATCTCAGTTTCTTGATGGGAAATTCCGTGTTGAACTGAAAAACCCTAGAGAATTAAATTCTACTAAATTGACATGTTATGAATTATTGATGGTCTACTAAGGCTTGATTTTGATATTTGAATTCAAATTTTGAAATCTGAAATTATTGCCGCTAACATGGTAAGCTTCCTTTGACCGTTTCTGCAGGGTTGTGATTGATAACGCAGTGTGCCCCACTTCAACAATTGTCAAGGTAATACTGGATTGACAGACAAGTGCTGGTTCTGTGGTGCTTGATTTACTTTGATCTTACTTAATTAATACTGAATTGATTTGCAGGTTGACAGTGCAAGGAAGCATGGAATACTCCTGGAAGTTGTGCAAGTTCTTGCTGATTTGAACCTTTTAATTAAGAAAGCTTACATATGCTCTGATGGACGATTTTGCATGGATGGTTAGAATACCCGGAAGCTAGATTTTATTTTATTGTGAAAGTCATGGTTGGGATTGAATTTAACAGATGAAAATTCTTGCAGTTTTCCATGTCAGCGATCAGGCTGGGAAGAAGCTAGCTGATGAAAAAGTTATCAATTTTCTTGAGCAGGTGATGATCTGGTTTTCTTCTTTTGGAATTTTTAGACAAATTGAGGTGGGGGTTTTAGAAAATGACATATGGTTTGTTTATATTTGTAGTCAATGGGCAACATTCACCATGTGAGGTCCAAAAGCTTTGATGGTTTGACTGCGTTGGAGCTCACTGGCACAGACAGAGTTGGGCTTTTGTCTGAGGTGTTTGCTGTGTTGGCTGACCTGCAGTGCAGTGTTGTGGAGTCGAAAGTCTGGACTCACAATGGGAGAATTGCTTCCCTCATGTATCTGAGGGACTGCGATTCTGGTTCACCTATTCAGGACATGCAAAAGATTGACATAATTGAGACGCGGTTAAAGAACCTACTCAAAGGGGATAATGATATTAGAAGTGCCAAAACATCAGTTTCTGTAGCAGTAACTCATACGGAGCGAAGACTGCATCAGAGATGATGTTGATGATCGTTGACTATGACCGCAAACCAAATTTTAGATTAAATTATGAATCCCCTGAAGTTACTGTTCAGAATTTGGCTGTGAGGAGTTACTCTGTTGTTAATATCCAGTGCAAAGACCGAATGAAACTTCTTTTCGATATAGTTTGCACACTGACAGACATGGAGTATGTTGTATTTCATGCAACTATCCATACAGACAAAGAAGAGGCTCTCCTGGTATGTTCTTGTTACAATTTTGTTGCATATCAAACAATTTTGAGAAGAATCTTTATCATTTAACCCAAATTTATGATTTGTCTTTTACAGGAGTTTTACATAAGACACTCAGACGGCACACCTATAAGCTCTGAACCTGAGAAACAACGTGTAATTCTATGTATACAGGCTGCCATTGAGAGAAGGGCATCAAAGGGCGTGAGGTTAGAGCTAATCACTAGTGACAGACAAGGTCTGCTGGCAGATGTGACAAGAACCTTCCGAGAAAATGGTCTAAACGTAACAAGAGCAGAAATCTCCACTTTAGGTGAAACCGCCCACAACACATTTTATGTGACAGATGCAATTGGAAACCCCGCAGACCTAAAAATCATCGAAGAGATGCGACAAAAAATAGGATTGAGTAATCTTATAGTAAAAGAATTGCCAGCAATGCATCAGGACAAAGCAGAAAGGGATGTCCAAGCAGTTGGGGTGGGAGGTGGCATGTCTTTATTTTCCATTGGCAACTTAGTGAAGAAGAATCTGTACAGTCTGGGATGGATAAGGTCTTGCTCTTGAAAGGTTGGTAATTTTGCATATTAATATAAAGGTGTAGATGAAGACCTCAACGTCTATGTAGTATGTACATAGAAAAGCTATTAGGGTAGTTCAGTTTGGTCATATGGCAGAAGAAAAGTTTGGTTACAGACAAGGAAAGGAAGATTTGGTTGGTTGAATTAGATAGACAGGTGAACATGGCGCAGTTGAAGGAGGCGAACAGGTAGTAGATACATAGCTGTTGATGATGATGAAGAAGCAATTTCAGCTAAATTACCAAGGCTTTTGTTTACAGTTGCACACCCTTTTTTTCTCAGGTATCAGACCTGATTGTTGTACATACTTTTGTTGTTTACCTTGTTTTATATTCCAGATGTTGACTTGTGTTTTATACCCTCTCCTAGGAATGCATTAAATTATTTCCTCTAGATGGTTGATGGTTTCCAACAAAGACCAGGAAAGGTCTTATTCATATCACAATATAAAAGTAGCAACGTTTCATGAATACATATGCCATTTGGCCAATTTCCAATAAATGAAGCGTTGGTCGGTAAACATTAACTATTGTCCCTCGCACGAGGGCTGACATTTGTGCACACTGTGAAGTCATAATGAATATATTAAAGTTGCTTTAGATCATTTTCAGTTCACAGGTCCTTAATGGACATAATTAAAATGCAAATGAAATTCAGAGTATGTTAACAATCTTAATTGTCGAATGAATTGTCCCCAACAATCACATCTTAATGCATAATCCATAAGCATAAGAAAGTATAAATGGAATATGCCTTTACACTTGAAAATGATATATTGAATTAGTATTCCCAAAATCAATTAGTAACCAGTCATGAGCTCTTTTTCAACCGGAAACAAATTTTATTATTTCTTTTTCGTCTAAAATGCTTAAAAATAAGAGTATTTAATATTTGAATTTTGACAAAGTATCTCCAATAACATCTTTATTTAAGGTTTCTTTGACATGACATAGCAGCAAAAGTATTATTTAACTTAAATAATGATTGAAAATATCAAATCTTTACAGATAATACTGTACTATCATTCAACATTTTATTATACTTTTTAACTAGAAAAAATCAAAAATATGATAAGGAATGGAATCCTTTACAAGCTATTTGATAAGTGCTACTCGCAATTGTATTATTTAACTCAAGTGTGTCTAATGACGATAAGCTGAGTATAACCCACAAGCTACATACACCCATTATCATTTTATTTAATACATGATACCTCGTATTATTTAAATGATACTCTCTCCGTCCCATTATGAGTGTCTCATTTCTTTTTTTGAATGTCCCAAAATGATCTTCTCATTTCCTAAAATAGAAAAAAATTTACCTCTACATTTACGCCATCTTTCATACTTTTATCCTACTCATTCTCTTTCTTACTTTTTATCTCACATTTTTCAATTTTCTTAAAAATCGTGAAAGTTTTCAAATGAGACACTTAAAATGGGACGGAGGAAGTAGTTGATTATTTAAGCTTGTGCTAGATATTAGCTACATTGATGAAGGTGTCTAATGTATGTGGTGGTATGATTACATAACATTATTTATTTTGAACCCTTCTCCTATCAAGCTGTATCAACTCAATAACATGCATGAGGTTGAAGTATTAGTGAAATTAAGCACATTGAATAATTCGATTATATCTATGTGTATGTCGATAATTACAAAATTATATATGCTGCTATTAAACAAATTAGTTACATGCACACATTTTGATGTGCATCCATACTAGTATAAGAAAGAGTTATAAAGGAACAAAATATATTTTGTAGGATGGAAAAACATCATCTCAACCGTTGATATTAATAATCATTTGTTATCTTAAATTCACATTGTTATACCGATTTTACCCAGCTTATAGTGATAGTTACTCAAAACGTATATTTCGTATCACAATAATGAGAAATCGTTCAATCCCGAATTTCGAATTTAGACTTCAGTGGCTAATAAAGAACGTGTCATGAAACTATCCAGCTTCAACAAGCTGCTGCCAAAGTGAAAGGAGATACCAAAACACACATGGTATCAAATGCACAGTAGTAGCTAGCATACTGCACAGAATGGAATGCTCTATCAAGTCACATGCTATTATCGTCGATACATCAATCAGTAGTAGCATGCAGCGTGCTAATTTATTATCAGTAACATGCAGCCAATGAAGCTAGCTAGCTAGGGTTTTTGAGTTTTGACTATCAGAATCAAGTTTAAATACACACTTGCAAGCAGAGACCAAATGCACCACATGATTCCCATTTGCGGTTGTCTGAAGATCCAGCTCCATGGACACACTGTCAAAGACATACTTTTAACTCTTCCCTCATTTGAACTCTATTGAATGATTTGATAATTAACTGCTCTGGCTTCATTCTTTATGGCTGTAGTGCATGCAGACCAGTACATTTGTCTTAGCTGGAAATAAAGTTCATAACTCATTTCTAGGGTTACATTAAGGGTTTGTGAAGTACATCGTTTTTCCTTACTATGTATATAATATGCGAGGAAAAGCAACTTAAACAAGTTACTCTAAAAAATCGGAGATTCCTCTAGTACTCTGTAAGATGACCCAAGTATATATAGGAACCTTGCTTGCCACAAACTCTCATTTTGGCCTTTGGAGAGTTCATAGTTAAATCAAAACAAAGATTTATGAAACATATGAAGTACTATATTTGTCCTCATTTCAGCAAAGAATATATGATACTGGCCATGAGCATCAAACTTCGGACAAAAGACATCTGTTTTCTCATTCTAAACAAGAACCAGACAAAGAAGCCACTATAAGCCAATCCCAATGAAATCCATCATACAAGACATCCAAGGACGTCAATAACTAAAACTATGTTTTCATACGTACCATTAATGACGTAAGATCACTACAATTGGATCCATTTTTTGTATTGTCCTTAAGTTTGTTGTCAATACCCACCATATGATTAAATCTAATCACTACTCTTTTATTAGGTTTTTTCGCCTTTTATGTTGTTTTAATCGGGTTGTTGTGTTCTACTATCCACACTTCAATAGTTTTTTAACCATTAGAAAATGGGATTATCCGGCTTCCCCACCTCAAAGAGGGACAATGTATAATCCAAATAGATGCCTAACAAGCCACAACAATGATCAGAGATATCATGTTTAACGTCTGTATGTTAAAGCGATGAACCCAAGACGTATAAAATGGTAGCTTTCGGTCTAAGTTGGAGAGTTGCTTAATAATTATATACCATCACAATTAATAAAGATAGAATCCCATATAAGAAGACAATGGTACTTCTAATTCGGAAAAGGATCCCTTATAATGTTGAACCGGCCCTGTGCTTAAGTTGGGCATTTTCTATAAGGGTTCGCCGTAGTGGCGGAACCAGGACGAAATATTCTCCGGGGCTCAAAAGCTTAGGAGGTACGAGCTATCTGCAAATAACAACAACAAATAATTAAATATTAATGAGAAAAATTCCTGAAAACAATGTACATTTAGTCGAATTAGCAAAACATCAGTATTACAAAGTAAACTTACTACCTTTTCATTAGCTATTGCTAGATTTAGATGAAGACAACTGCGTTCTTCGAGTTTGCATATGTTGATAATGCTGCATAATAGATTCATCGTCGACCATTGCAAATATAGTCTTCTCGATGTACACCATTATACTGTCATTCAACCACTCATCCCCCATCCGGTTACGCAAATCAGACTTCACAATTTTCATTGCTGAAAACACTCTCTCAACAGTGGCTGTTGCAATAGGTAATACTAAGGCTAGCTCAACCAGACGATAAACAAGGGGATAAGTAGTATATCTCTCTGTGTCTACCATTTTAATTGCGAGATCCCCTATACTCTTCAGTTCTAAACTGTTATCACCTCGAACATCAAATATGAAATTGTTTAATTGCGCACTCAACAGTTCTTGATCCATCGGTGAGAAATCATTTGGATAAACTTTGCCAATCGAAGAAGTTTTGCACGATCAAAATCTGAAAATGAATTCTTGGGATTAAGAGAGGCAATGCAAGTAAGCAACTCGGTATTTCCTTCTGTAAAACGATTATCCATCTCACGAGAAATAATATCAATCACCTGAAAGTTGAAACACATAGATATATTAGCAATTTAGCATGACATATTTAAAAATGTAACTCATAAAATGCACAAAATGAACCAAAGTTACGTGACTAATGAAAGTAACTAACCTCACAAAATATTTCAACACGGTATAAGTGAAAGTATTTGATGACTTGCCCTTCACGCCGTGAACGACCACGACTGGGAACTTGGTCATCCATGTTAGATACTTCGATGAAGTTCTCAACACAAAATTGTGTAACATCCTCTAAAAAAGTCTCCCACCTGTCTTCTCTTAATGATTGTAGTGCATGGCTAACCGAACTTCGCCGGCCTACACCAAACCTGAGTTTGCATGGCTATCTTCATGGAAGAACAATTCATTTAATCGAACTTGTTAGTTACATGACCAGTGGCGGTGGTTGAACGATCTTTTTTGATGGAAAAAAGTAGACGAGGAGTGGCTTAATGGCGATCCCCCGGGTTGGAGAGTTTAAAAAGACCGGTTCAGCCTATTTTCTTCGTCCCTATTTGCATATCGGGGTCAAAATTAAAGATATGCATGTATACAAAAAATGGGGTAAGGTTAACGATTAACTTTTCGTAAGACGGTAGAACACAATCTCGATCGTTCATTAATTATAATCTAACGGTTGAGATTTAACATAAAATAACCGTCAACCGTCGATTTATTAAAATCAATGGCTTAGATTTTGTTCTCTTGTCTCACATGATCTCAACCCTAAATAATGAAAATAAAGATGATTTAAAATAAAAACATTTAAAGTTAAAACAATTTTTTTAATAAAAACCTTATTAATTACGCTTATGAAAAAGATTGTTAACAAAAACATTGTATGATTATTAAACAAAAGTTAGTTTCAAAAAAGTTTTTGTCAGATCCAAAGACTTAATCTCAATCGTTAATTTTAATAATTTGATTGTTAATATTAAAGCATGTTTTTATTAAATGGGCGATTAAATTTGCAAAAAAACCTTAACCGTTGAGTTTGACGGTTTTATTTAAAATCAAATATCTTTCATTGGATTTAGATCGTGTGTGAAGTTTCTACATTTATTTATATGTCATTCTTAAACTTTATTCCGTTATACACATTCTCAAATGACACTTAAATAAAATGCTAACAAATATAATAGTCTCAAGTTTTGCAAACACAATATCTCAAACAAATATTCAATCTCTTGATTCTAACCTTGTGATATACCTTGCTAGATTAAGAATGATATTATTTATATTTGTTTATCTAGAAAGTGATCATTTTATGGAGTCACGTGTTGATTTGATGAAGAGCTATATGTCATGTACGTGCTAAGAGCTGTGTGCCATGTGCGTGGATGATGATGGAGAGCTATAGAGAGCCATGTGTGAACGAAGAGATAGTGCTTGAATAGAGATGATTTGGAAGAGATGATGCTTGCATAGAGTCTTAGTTGGAGAATGTGTGTATAGAGTTAGAGCTGCTTAATGATAGTAATTGTTTCAGTATGTCATCGTTAAATGATTGTGAATAATAAGATATTTGTGAATTCATACTTGAATAAATAAATTGTTTCATATTGTATTTTTATAGGTCAATGGGTCGTACTAAAATTTTAAAGGGTCGAAGCTCATTTATGTAAGCAGTAAGCTACATGCATGTTTACTCAAAAATTCAAAGGATCAATAGACCCCCTATACTACACCATTTTCATTACTTTGCAACACGATTAAAAATGTTGCAAATCAGTGAAAATGTGTTCTATGAGCCTCATATATACAATGTACCACATGTTGCAACTAAATCGGTAACATACTTCTTGCTTGACTTATGCAACAAATAAATCATTGCATTATCTTTAGTTGCGACAATTATTAACTTCTGCAACATTATGCTTCCGACTTAATGTTTTTTCTATGTAACGTGTCGCATGTCGCGTAAACAAGTACTCCCTCCGTCCCTCTTTGTTTGTCCAAAAGCATCAAATACACGGTTTTTTAAGGAAGAAAGAAAATATAAAATGTGTGGTTGAGAATAAATGGTTTATAAAGTATATGAGTAAAAAGTAGAATATGTGGTTGATATTAAAAGAAAGTGGACAAACTTAAGGGAACACCCAAAATAGAAAGGGGACAAATATTTAGGGACAGAGGGAGTAGTGTATAATTGTTTTATATGAGTTTACGCAACATTTGCTTAAGCTACATAACTAAAAATAACCCCTTGATTTCTTGTTATATCAAAATAGAATTTATTCACATGAACGAAACAAAATTTAAACGTGTTTTCCATTCAATACAATCCAAAAATTGACAAAATTTTGGATACTTTCAAATCACAAATTTAAAAAACTAATTTAGTGGTTCCTTGTGACAATCCATGTAAACCACCTAACACCTCCAAAATAATGCAAGAACTGCTGCCCATAACGATGCCCATTCCCAAACCTGGCGATGCCCCTCAAGTTGACCAGCATTAATTTTGATATTCAACTTCAGTAGAGCGTCAAAATAAATAGAAATTTCACAATGTCAGCTACACCACTTGAACACATAAACCACAACAGGACTGAAGAATATGATCTTACTCCTCCAATGTAGTCACATGTAGTGAAATAGACGAGAACCCCGGTGACGGCTCTAACAAACTTGTTCTTAATGAATCAGCGCAGTTAACGAATCAATGGTTATTCGATAGCGCTTGCTCAAGGTATATGATTGGTGATGAGCACTACCCGAATAACGTGCAACCTGTCACTGAACAGTTTGTGACCTTCGGAGGCGAAGCAAAAGAGAAGGTCGTTGGTTCAGGAGTACTGTCTATTATAGGACTATCTAAAATGAACAATATTATCGATCGGCTACCAAAAAACCTGTTATGCAATAAGGGCCTGAAAGGTTGATTTTAATTACTTTAGTAATGTGTAATATGAAGAATGAAACTGGAGATAGTATTATGATACGAGATCGAGAATCAAACAAAAGCTCCTTGCTGAAGATTGAAAAATAAGACCCCAACATGAATTGTATGATCACTAGACATGACGAGATGATGCTTTGGCACAGGACATTGGGACATATCCAATTTAGAGCTTTAAAAGAAGGTGCAAACTACGGTGTTATCAGAGGAATCCTAGAGATACAAGGAGATGAGTCAACCAAATATAATGAAAGCAAGATATGATTAGTTCACCACTGAACGTGTTCTCGAGCTGCTGCACATGGACTAGATGGATATTTTCATGGTGAGAGCCTTGGGGGGAAACGTACGCTCTAATATGTGTTGATGATTACTCAAGATACACTGGACAATTGTTCTCTGGAAAAATAGACATTGTAAAACCAAGATCAGCTTGCTCTACTTATCAAACTAAGGTTCTTGATTGTTTAACTAGAAATCTACTTGAGGTTTTAAGATTAAATGTCAAAACTAGATAGAAACTTAAAGAACTCAGTACACAAGATCTTTTAACGAGGAAACCCTGGAAATCCAGGTAAAACCTCGGAGCTTTGGGAGCTCACCCAAAAACAATCCACTATTGAGTTAAAGATACAAAGTTCCAATTTCAACAAGCTCTAAACTAGTGAATAAACACACAATCAAAACACCAGCACAAGCACTTAAGAAATTGAATAAACAACTCCCTGAGGCGACCACCAGTCGCCGGAATCGGTCGCAGCAGCCAATCAGCGAAGAAGCTTTACAGAACTGCTCAGCCACACTCAAGCCTCTGAAGCTCAAAGCCAAGGCCTGAATCAACAGACGAGCAGCGCTTCCAACACTCACAACAGCTTTAGGAAAGCGAGACGAACACCAGGAGAGATTTTCTTGCAGCGGAATTCTTGGAGCGATTGCAAATTGAACGTAACCCTAGAATCCCAATTCTGGGTTTCTTAAAGCTGAAGAAGATGCATCCAAACGACAGCGTACTCAGCAGGAATCAAAAACAGAACGCGCCTGTCCAAAACGACGACGCTCCACTTAATCTCCTTCAACCTTCATACGACGTCGTTTACTGCGTTACCAAACTTTACCTCCAAAACCTGAAATTCAATCCTTCCTGCAATCCTACATTTCTAAATACCAACAACCAGAAATTCATATGCACAAACACAATCACCAAGTCACTGATATATACTCTTGTACAAAATAGGATTATAAAACCTAACAAGTGCCCTCCTAATCCTAGTTGTACCAATAACCCAACAGTGGAAAGTTTTAAAGGTGTTAAGCTTACCATCCAAAAACTCACCCTCACATCAGAACACCTTCACTTGTGAGGTTACTGCTGACTTTTGTGTCAGCTTAATCCACTGCTCCCACTTAAGACTTTCCCTGCAAAGCACAAACTTAGACACAGGAACCACTTTAGTACCAAAATCTGCAGGGTTAGTAGAACCAGAAATTTTCAATATTTCAATCTCTTTATTATCTACCAAATCCCTGATAAAGTGTAACCTGACATCAATGTGCTTGGTCCTTTCATGATAGACCGGATCCTTGCAGAGACAAAGAGCACTCTGGCTGTCCATGTAGATCTGAGGCACATAGGCTTTACCTTCAATTTCTTGTAGAATCCTTTAAGCCAAACTGCTTCCTTTGCTGCTTCAGTTGCAGCTATATATTCTGCTTCAGTTGAACTCAACGCAACAATAGACTGTAGCTGAGATTTCCAAGAGACACAGTTACCAGCCCATGTAAAATAAAAAGCAGTAGTTGACTTCCTAGAATCCTTGTGACTAGCATAGTCTGAATCCACAAATCCTACTAAATCAGGTTTATCCTTATGCTTACCAAATACCAGACCTAGATTATTTGTTCCTGAAATATATCTCAACAGTACTTCATGCTAACCAGTGCTTCTCACCAGGATTAGACATAAACCTACTAAGTGCACTAATTGCATATGCCAAATCTGGTCTAGTACACAGCATCAAATACATCACTGAACCAACAGCTACATCATATGGAACTTTCTCCATTTTCAGTTTCTCAACCTCAGTATCTGGACAATCAGACCTAGATAACTCTAAGTGCCCTCCTAAGGGTAATGGGGCAGGTTTCACAGCTTCCATAGAAAACTTATGCAGTACCTTACTCATATAATCAACTTGAGATAATGACATAAGATTCCTATCCCTCATTCTATGAATATTAATTCCTAAAATTTTCTGAGCTTCACCTAAATCCTTCATGTCAAAATAAGACTTCAGATTCTGCTTCATCTCAGTTATACAGGACTTAACACTACACATCAGCAATATATCATCAACATAAAGCAATATAAACAAGGGAGAGCTGAATTTGTTTTTCTTAAAATACAGACAAGTATCAAATTTGCTTCTGGTAAATCCTAGGCTTATCATAACAGAATTAAACTTCTTATTCCATTGCCTAGGGGACTGCTTCAGACCATATATAGATTTCTTTAACACAAACATGTTCAGGAAATTTTTGACTAACAAATCCTTTAGGTTGTTTCATAAAGATTGTTTCTAAAAGATCACCATGTAAAAAGCTGTTTTAACATCCATTTGGTCAAATACCAATCATAGTAAGCAGTCATTGCAAGCAACAATCTCAGAGTCTTATACTTAACAACAGGAGCAAAAATCTCAGTAATCAACACCTTCCCTTTGTGAAAAACCTTTAGCTACTAATCTAGCTTTAAACCTAGGTTTCTCTTTAGGATTAGTTGATTCTTTTACCTTAAAGACCCATTTACTGTCAATGGCCCTGGCACCTTGGGGTAGAGGCACCAGTCTCCATGTATTATTATCATACATTGACTGAATTTCTTCAGCCATTGCTTCTTTCCAAGATTTTGCATATTTATCTCTAATAGCTTCCTCAAAAGTTTCAGGAGTAGAAAAATTTACATGCTCAGCAATCAACAAAGAAAATTCAGCATTTGCACAATACTTAGGGTTTGGTTTAACATTCCTACGTTCCCTGTCTCTAGCTAATTGATAATTGTTTAAACTAGAGGTAGGCAGGTCAGTAGGGTTAGATACAGCAGTTTCAGAATTTTGCACAGCAGACATAGACTCAACAGGTTCAATTTCAGCCACAGTTTCAATATCAATGTTATCACTCACAGTATTCTGCAAATCAACATTATCATACTGAACTGAATTTTCCATACCTGTCCCACCTGATTGGTGAGATTCATCCACTTGATCTGTCCCTAACTCCATATTTTGAATGGGGTTGAGACAAGCTCAGCTGGTCAGCCATTTCATGTTCTGCCCTTCCCAATTCCTGATCATCTGGTGGGCAAGAGGTGCTGCCCTGGCTGCTTGTGCATCATCACCTGCTCAA